>PVHP010003620.1:0-77128 GCA_004024765.1 Zapus hudsonius
TTATGTGGCAAGCACTTTATCAACTAAGTTATCTCCCCAGCTGTCGCATTAATCTATTTTTCTCTTCATTGGTGTGTGTGGTGTAAGGACACAGGTGTGAAGATGCGCATTCCCTCTATGTATGATTGCAGAGACCAGAGAAGGATGCCAGGTGCCCTCCTCTATTACTCCTTAGCCTTCTTTTCCTGAGACAAAGTTTCTCACTGTACCTGGAGCTTGCTATTTTTCAATTAGGCTGGCTAACCAGAAAGTCCCATTGACCACACTGTCTCTATGCTCCTCAATGTAGGGGTTGAAGGCAAGCAGCAACCATACCTGGCTCTTTAAGTGGATGCTACGAATCAAACTTAGGTCCTCTAACTTGTACAGCAAATGTTCTTAACTGCTGAAGCAGCTACTCAGCCTTCATGCACCCTTTTTGAAACAGGGTTGCAAGGATATCTGACTTGTTTGGATCCTGCCAAATTAGTCTAGACTGATAGGTGAGTGAACCCCAGCCGTGAGCCTATCTGACTCTCCTACACAAGTGCATGTCCTCAGGCCTGGCTTTTTCATGTGGGTTGTACGAATCAAACTCAGGTCCTCAGAAATCAGAAGTTACCAGTCAGGAGTCGATTTACCTTCCAGATAATAAATGAGCCAGCAAAGGCATTACCACCTTTTAAACTGTGAATCAAAACTATTCTAAAATATAGGGTAAAAGATGAAAAGCTAATGGAGTACCTTTTCTCTCCAGTATACATTTTCATTACATATTAAAGCTATGATAAAAACTGAGATAGGTATTTTACTTTAAAGGACTCATCTACTAAAAACAAACAAACAAACACCACTTCCCATCTCATTTACTAACAAGGCTGTCTCCACAGCCTTTGTGTATGAATTAAATTACAGACTGGTCTGCATCCTATGAAAGACTGGGGGTTTTTGTTTGTTTGTTTGTTTTTCCTTCCTTTTATATCTTTGAGGTATTTTCCATCGCTCTACTTCTAAGCTATTCGAGGCCATCATTTTACTAATGTTTTCCATAGTGCAGACTGATAAAACCCTTGATGATGATTATGTTTGGAATTAGGAAAGTGTCCTAAATCTAATGTGACAGAGTGCTTTGGTGCTATATAATAAAATGGTGCTTTGTTAGCAATCGGTGGTCTCATTTGTAACATGGGACAATAATGCAAAGTTCACAAGAGCCACTGGAAGGACTGAGGGAAAATGATATATTCATGAAGGTGCTTAGACTAAACAGAAGCTGTTACTTAAATAGCAATTTAGGAATAGATGTGAAAAAGATCATGATTTATCAGTCAGGAGTCTATCTGCTTTCCCAAGATATCAAACCAGGCAGCAGAGGCATCACCTCCTTTCTAATTGTGAATCAACATTCTTCTAATACATACATGGTAAAAAATAAAAATAAAAAAAAAATAAAAAAAAAGATGCTAAAGCAATACTTTTTCCCTCCAATCTATTTTTCAAATGCAGATTAAATCTATAACAGAAACTAAGGACACATCTACTAGTAAACTTCCAACTCATTTTACTCAAGCTTTCAAAGCAGTATCACATAATTAGGATTAAACCATTAAACTCTTTTAGAACTAAAATAGGGAAGTTTCTTATCAGACTCTTGAAGTAATATATCTAATACATATTAAGACTCCTGAAACTCTTAAAAAGTGTATAAGAATTAATGGACAATTAAATTATATTGTTAAATTTACTTAAAATATGGTAGAAAGTATCTTAAAAACTCAAAATAAAAATGTGTAAGATCTTTCAATTGATTCTAAAAGGTGTGAGATGTAAACAGAAAAAAAAATACTTGAGAAAAAAATTAGGTTTGCAGAGAATGAATTTAAAAAAAAATTAATGAACAGTGTTGGACATCTTCACATAAGAGTTACGATTAGCAATAAAAGTCCAGTAATGGCAGCCAGAGAGACTTTTCTAATAGCCTAAATCATTGAGCTTTGAACAGATTAAAAAAACTCTAGAGTACAGTATTCAGTAGAAATTTTCTTTTTATTTATCTGTTTAATGAAATATGTTAATATTTTTCTTAAACATGCATTTTCCGCCTAATAATATCCATTTAATTACTATAACAGTTATTTACGTAAACTAACAAAGATATGACCAACGCTCTTGTGGAATACAATTAAGAAATCGCTTTACAGTAGGTTGCAGGGACCATCCTTGTTTGTAATATTGCCTAGCACAGTGCCTGACAGACAGAAGAGGCTCCATGGATATTTAATGAATAGCTAGAACAATCTATTTTTCACATACATTCAAAATCCAGACAAGTTTACAAATATACATAAGTTGGATATAGGCTTTCTGGCTGACTTCATGGGGTCCCATGATGACTAGGTGTAAATCTTCATATCCATAGAAAACTGGAAAGTTGATAATTGTCTGGGTAAGGACCAAAAAAACAAAGTCAGGGAAACATGTCACCTAAGTAACACTTGAGTTATAGAGCTGGTCAAAGGCGCCTAATCATTGCAACAACTTCCTGCACCATTCATTCAATGAGATGAAATTTAAGTGAATTCTGAACAAGTATGTTTTTAAGTGGAATTTTTTTCATCGTTATCCAAAGTGAGTCACTTTTATCAGATCCATCCTTATACGGTTTATAAGTACATTTTCAGTTCTTATGAATACTATATTGTGAACAGATTTAATCTGTCTGTTAATTAGAAAAAGTGAGAGCCATAGCATAGACAAAAAATTCTCAAGAAAAAAAAATTAATGTTGGCAAAAACTATAGCAGGAAAGAAGGGAAAAAGGAAAGAGCATAAAGTACTCACATTCTTTGAGTAAAGAAATTCAAATACGACTAACTCTGAAACTGATAAGCATTATGACAAACCAACTAGTAGGCCCAATTGTGTACCAAGCATTAGGCTAAGAGTGAGGAACATGTTTTAATATGACAAAAATCTTTGTTCTTAAAGTAGTTCATTAAGGCAGGACTCACAAGCAAACATTGATAATGCAACATGAATTCTATTTATTTTCATAAATATGTGTATTTAAGAGTAATAAATAAATTTGCTGACCAATTGGAAGTTCAAGGAAAAAATAAGCATTAGAGAAAGCTGAAATGATCCTCAAACTAGTCATAATCCACAAGTGAATCAATATTTTTTAAATAGGGCAACAACAAATTTTTGACTTCCAAATGGGCAAATAATAGTTCTAAAGCTATGTACCTTAGTATTCTTAAGAGAATTAAGTCCCCATATAAAACTGTGCATTATGGTTTCATTTCTTACAAAAGCCAAGGAAGTTGTATGGCATACTTATTTGTCAAGAGACCTGAGTTATCTGTTCACTGAACTGCCTACTCATAGGCCTTGGAACTGTGAGCAGATTCCTCAAACTCTCCGAACTTAATTCAACAGCATAGAAAATGAAGAGTTAAATAAATTGACCTCCAAGGCATGATCTAGTTCAAAAATTATCAACCTAAAATATCAGTAGTTCTTAATCCTTAAAAATAAGTCATAATAAAAATATAAAAGGTTTCTAAAGCATAAGTCATTATCCCTTTTAAAGAAAGTCTAGAATTCTCCAACTCATGAGTGGGAAAATAAGGAATGCTTTCAAAGGAAAATACTAAGATCTGGGTGTGGTGGCACATGCCTGTAATGCCAGCACTCAAGGGGCTGAGGCAGGAGGATCATGAATGAGTTCAAGGCCAGCCTCAGTTACATATCATGACTGTCTCAAAGAAAAAAAGAAAGCACAAACTAGGTAAAGGCATTAAACTTCTAGACTATAAATTTTTACTCAGTTGCCTAGTGGGCAGCAATTATACCAACTGCTATACAATTGCTTACTTAAAACAAATTTCTTCATTAATGTCCTATTTTCTGTCTCATGTTAAGATTGTTGAGGCTTTAATGTCCAGACAAAACATTAGGGTTACCTAGATTAGAGATGGGAGAAGGAAAAAAAAAAAAAGGCCTTAACAAAGATTTCTGCCTGAGTGCAGTAATTATAACTCAGAAAAAGGAAAGAAACTTTTCAAATTTATAATACAAACAAGATAAATAATCCTATATTGTTTACTGTTGCACAGCCTTATTCCTCATGTGTAAATGTCTACTTTTGCCCACAGTAATTAAAATTTTGCAGAACAAGCTTGTACATATAAAATGCTTTTCAGTCACTAAAACATGAATATGCTATGTCTTGGTTTTACCATCAAGAAAACAAAAATTTAAAGTATCATGATGTTATTTACGGAAAATAGCCTTACAGATTGATATATCTCCAACCCTTCCTAGTTGATCAAATTGCTATTTTCATGTTGCAGACATAAATTATGGAATCCAAGACACCAATGAATTTTGAAAAAATGTGTTAGAGACAGAGAGATAATCGAAATGAGAGAGAGAGAGAGAGAGAGAGAGAGAAAGAGAGAGAGAATATGAATAACTGCATCTACCTTCAAGGAAAGGATACAGGAAAAAAATGTGAGATACAAAATACCATTTCTCGATGTAAGCCTTAAGTAAAAGGCAGGCCAACATCAGAAATACAGTTTGCATTTGAGGAATAAAATACAACAGTAAATGAAAGCTAGTCTCTAAAAATGTACCATGTAAAATGGAGAATAGTTATTTTTTATCAAGATTATCATTCTACAAACCTAACTCCGAACTGGTCTTCCAATCTGTATCTAGCTACAAGACACTAAAAACAACGCCATGATTTAAGTTACAAAAGTGTATTTGAGTCACTGTCTCCTTTCACGTATAGTGACCAATTTGGTTCAGTACCCAAAGAGATGAAAAATGAATGTCATTTTACAACAGTAAATAAATAATTCAGTTAAAACCGAAAATGGTACCAATCCAGCAAACTATTGATGGAAAGGTTTGGCCTCCAATGCAGCCAAAACAAAGTTTTCAATGGGTATTACTTGCTCAGACAAGTTACAAGGATTAGGAAAACACTAAAACACTGAGTTAGTGAAGAAATCGCTAATATTCTCATCCCATGGAAAATAAATAACCAGGCACGTATATGGGAGCCAGTGGCATTTGAACTTGAGGTATTTTAAGCTTTGAACTCATACATGAAACCAATGGATTTCAAAATAAGCAATACAAGTCAAGAACCTAACTGAAGGCCTCTTTGAACTAAGAATTTGAAATCTGATATGCAATTCAGACAAAAGGAAAAAAAACTGAGAAACTGCACCTCTAGGTAACCCAGAACGAAGGAGGCGAGTCTTCCCATCTTCAAGTCAACCTCCAAAGCCCACAGAGAGCAGAGAGGAAAACCCTCAGGTCTACAATGGTACCAGCAGCTCCAGCACAATCCAGATCCCGACATTTTCCCACTCAGAAACAAATGCGGTGGAGCTTTTCCCGGGAAAGCGGGGGGGACACAAGCTCTCTGCGTGTCATTTTTTAAGTGACATCTCCAAAGTGTGCCTCTCTCTGCCTCTCTCCCTGGCGCTTCATTGGAGGAGAGCGAGGGGGCTGTTTTCGGATTCCCCCCCCCACCGAAGCCAGGCTCCCTCGGATGGACAGAGCTCACTTTGGACCCCAGCAAACACCCATCCGAGGGTCGCGGGTCCCCGGCAGGGAGGACCCCGCGGCGGGCACGCGCCCCCAGCACCGCCCGAGCTCACCGCGCAGGAGGGAGGCTGGGCGCCGGGCTGCCCGGAGAGAAAGTGGGAGCGGAGGACCCCGCGCGCACTCACCTTGCCGGCCCCCCACTCGGGAGCCGTGGAGGATGACACAAAGGGTAATAAAGGGGGAGCGGAGCGGCAGGAGGAGGGCTGCCGGGGCTGCTCCCGGGGCTCCAGCCAGGGCCAGGCGGCGGCGGCGGCTCCAGGGCTCCCGGGCTCGCGCTCTCCGCCGCTCGCTCACGGCCTCTTCCCGGGAAGGAGGGCGGAGGGCTCGGGAGGGGGGAGCGGCTAGGTTTCCGAAGAAGAAGAAGAAGAAGAAACTCCTTCTCCTGCCTCTCTCTCTCTCTCTCTCTCTCTCTCTCTCTCTCTCTCTCTCTCTCTCTCTCTCCCTCTCCTCTCTCTCTCCGGGCTCGGAGCTGGAGGGTGGGGGAAGCAGCTCAGCCGCCTTCCCCCCACCCCCCTCAATTCAAGGTTGAAGTGGGATAAAATTAGTGTCCTGTCCCTTTAAAAATAGAAATAAAAGGTGCCCCCCCTGGGCCACTGCCTCTGTCTTCATCATCAGCTGCTGCAGCGGCTGGGGTCTCTCTGCTTGGGGGGAGGGGGGGCTCGGGCAGCGGAGACGGGAGGCCCTCACTGCGCATGTCCCTTTCTGACGGGAGGCTGGTTGGTCGAAGGCAGGAGGAGGGGGAAGGGAGGAAATGAGCTGTTTTCCCAGAAGGCTCCGAGGCGCCCTTGACCCGGAAGACGTTGTGGCCGGAGGGAGAGGGGCGGGGGGCGAGGGGAAGGGGAGGGGGGAGGCGGCTTCTCTCGCAGCCCCCAGCCGTCTCCTCCCTCCTCGGGGAGAAGTGGAGGAGCGGAAGTGGGCGGGGCGGGGGCGGGGCGGGGCGGGGACGCGCGTGCGCTTGCGCGCGGGGCATGCCGGGAGTTCTGCTGGGGCGGCGGGCGAGGCCGAGCGGAGGAGCGGAGGGTTTGCGCTTCGCCCCGGGAGAGGAAGGTAATACGGGCCCGGGCCCAAGGCGAGTCGGCGTGGGCGGGCGGGCGCGCGGGAAGGGAGGGTGGGCTAGGGCGGACGGGCGAGCTGGGGACGGTCCCCCGGTGGAGAGAACGCGGCTGCGACCCGGCAGGTGCTCGAGCGACCTCCCCTCGGTTCGCGAGGCCGTCCTTCCTCCGGTCCGTCCGTCCGTCCGTTCTTCCCGGGCATCCCAAGCCGAGGTGGAGAGCCTGGAGCCGGCGGCGCCCGCCTCCACGCCTTGCGGCTTTGTGCGTTCTCTGGAACGATGGAGGGATGGTTGCGTTGGGCTTCCTGCGGAGGTTTGCCATTGATAAACAGAGAATCAGCATTCCTCAAGTTTTCCTTTCCCGTTGAGTGAAAGAACGATTTTTCATACTCATTTTGAACAGTGGTAATCACTACAGTCTTTCATTGTCTTCTTTCAAAGGTACTTTGAAGTACCCTCGTTTAAAGTGCTTATTTTTTTATGTTTGTGCTTAATTTTCAAGCAGAGAGAGAATGGGTTGGCCCCTGCAAAGGAACTCCAGATGCATGCACCACTTTGTGCATCTGGCTTTAAGTGGGTACTGCGGAATCGAACTCGGGTCTTTAGGTTTTGTTGGCAAGCGGCCTAACCGCTGAGCTATCTCGACAGCCCTAAAATGTTTACTTTTAACTAAGACTCCAAAGATAGGCATGTTTGTTGTATCGTTTAATTCTGTTGTTGGGTTCTGTAGGGTACACATTAAATTGTACTCAGTGAAAAGTTGTACAATGGACCCTATTTATGCATTTCTCTTAGTGCTTACCACTTTCTGCATAGTAACCATATAAGATGAAACAATTACCCTAAATTTTTCTTGAATCGAAAACTCAACTTTGTAACAGGAAAAAAGAAACACATATCAACACAGGTAATATGCCTTGGAGTCAACTCTTAAAAGTATTTTTATGGTAAGGAAAAGTTAACAAAACAGAAATAACCACACACAATCAAGAATTAAAAACATTGCTGGCGACTGAGGAGCACACTTCAACCATCTATTGCTGACCATTCTATGTCTCCTCTCCTTGACTTTTTTTTTTAATCAACTTCTTTTTTTAGGGAGGGAGGGAGGGAGGGAGGGAGGGAGGGAGAGAGAGAGAGAGAGAGAGAGAGAGAGAGAGAGAGAGAGAGAGAGAGAGAGAGCGCACACCAGGGCCACCACCTTGTAGGTCTGGCATATGTGGGTCCTGGGGAATTGAACCCCGGGGTCTTAGGCACTGGAGGCAATTGCCCTACCCACCGAGCCATCTCTCCAGCCCTCTCCTTGACTTTTAACACTATTGTGAAATAGTTGTTAACACTCCTAAACAATGTTCATCTTGCTTGTTTTTTTCTATGTGTAAATCGATTACATATCATGTATCATTTTGTATCATGTTTTCTTACCAACAATTGACCCCTTTTATATATATTTGCTGGTATTCAAACATTTTTATTGCATTGTAATGTCTTACATATTTTATCTTTAGGAATAAAGCTCACCTTAATTAGTCTTAATACTAGGGAATTGTGTTCAGTTTTTTAAAATTATGAACAGCCTCACTCTAAATATACCTGCATTGTTATGCACATAACCATGCATTTTTGTAGATTATGTGAAGCTTATCTGTAGTATATATGCTGTTTTATACTCCATCATCAGTGTATAATAGATCTTTTTTCTGCACTCACCAACAGTTATATTCTTATTTTGCTACCCTGTTGCTTTTTTTCTTTTTTTCTCAGCTCATTTACCTGAATACCCACCTTTGGTGTGGGCCTTAAGCTTTGATGTTTTACCATAATCTAGCTCCTCCAGTGGCTCATCCTTTTTTATTGGTGTTATCTTTCAAGTAGATAAATGTCTTCAGATCAAAAGTACCAAGTTACCTCCTCCTCCTAGGTTTTGACATGTAATTTCACACACTCATTTCTTTTATTGTAAGAGTTTCTATGTGTGTATGTGTGTGGGCCTCAGCAGGATGATTGGTTAAATCTGTCATTGCTATAAATAAAAATCTCATATACTGTCTTTGCTGTTTTACTTTTGATATTGAGCTAGTGAAGGATCTCCAGTCTTTTGGATGTATGTATGAAGCTTATCTTGACTGCTAGCAAATGGATTAGGACTGTACAAATCTTATTTAGAAATTATACAAACACTGAACAAGTATGATAGAGTAAGCTATTAGTGAGATGATGGTAATTCTGTGCTGCTTTTTCTTTATAACTTTTTTGACCACCTATACCAGCAAGACAAGATAAAATTATTTTGCCTTTTATTATATGTTAATAGATTAAGTATTATGTATCATTTCATCTTTTCTCATGCTGCCAAGAATTTTGCTCACACATGTAGCTGTAGTTTATATATTTGCTGTATAGTGTCTATACATAACAAATGTAATAAGACATGCAAATGGTTAGGATATTTGTGAAAATGGCTAAACCTACATTATCCATAGTAGTAGTAATAATAATAGCCAGGATCTCCTTATATAGCCTGTTGTGGTCAAACTTCTCATTGCTGCAATAGAAAAAACAAAAACAAAAACAAAAGCAGCTCATGGAGGAATGGGTTTATTTTGGCTTCAGGAAGCTCCATCATGGCAGGGATAATGATGGAATGAGAGAGGGGTGGCCATCATCTTTTTCACAGTAGGTGACGAAGAGTGCATATTGAGCATTCAGAATACATTTGTTTGTGGGCCACACCTGGATCACATAGCCCCTGCCTATCTTGGAACTAACTGTGTTGCCCAGGCTGCCCTTCAGTTTGCCATGGTGCTCTAGACTGGAGCTGAGTGCTATAACTAATTGCATGTAGGGCTACCACAACTGTCAGGAGTAGTATTTTTTTTTTTTAACCTTTAAAACTATTGTCTTAGAGAAGAAACAAACTGCATCATTATCTGGCTTCTTGTACTGTAGAGGCAAATTTGATTTTAAAAGCTAACGTATGATTTGAAACAGTTTTAAGTAGAAACAAGTTTTCATATGTCCCTACTTAAAAACCTTGCTAGGCCCCCCACTATTAAACTAGTTTCCTCTACAAAAGTCTTGCGTTAGTATAATGCATTTGTTATAGTAAATGCCCCAATGCCGAAATTTATCAATACAAGTCCATAGTTGAAAGTAGGTTTTGGTCTTTAAAAATTTTTGAATTTTGCTAGTTCATAATAAAAGTACCAACTGAGTGTGGTGGCATGTGACTTTATATTCCCAGCTACTCAGTATGTTTAATTAAAAAAACTACTTGAATTTAGGAGTTACAGACCAGCCTGCCTAACATAGCAAGACTCCATCTCAAGAAAAGGAAAATACTTGATTGTGTTAGGTGTGGTGCACACATTTTTTAATTCCAGCATTGGAGAGGGTAAGGTAGGAGAATCACTGAGTTTGAGGCCAGCATAGGCTACAGAGTACACATCCGGCTGCACTAGAATGAATTCCTTCCTCAAAAAAACAACTAAATAAATACATACATTGGGTTGGAGAAATGGCTCTGCAATTCATAGCACTTCTTGTGCCAGCATGAGGGCCTGAAAAGACCCAGAGGCGCTTTGGAGCTTTATTTACATATTTGGGGATTTTTCCCACTATGTTTCTGTTACTCATGTTAATTCCATTTAAGGTGTGCTTTATGGCTCAGGATGTGATTTGTTTAGGAATATGTGCTGCTTAAGATTGAGAAAATAACGATTGTGTTCTTTTTGGGTGCCATTTTCTACAATTGTCAATTAAATCAATTGGCTCATGGTATTTTCCAGTTCAGGATGACTGCTGCTTTTACTGCATGCTGGATTTGTCATTTTTCATAGAAATCTATTGATATCTCTGATTATCACAGTGGACTTGTCAATTTCTGTTTACATTTGTTGGGGAGTGTGGTTGGCTTTTGGGGATCTGGAGTGCTGGAACTTGAAGCTTTGTTACGAGTTTTTATGCTTTGTTGTTAGGTACATGTGCTTTAATAATTGGTAGGTCTCACTGAGGAATAGACTCCATTTTATACCCTCTTTTTCTTTTTGTGTGTTCCCCCCCACCCTTGGTCCATATATGTGATTTTTTTTTTAAATTTTAATCTGTGTTTTTATGTTTAAAGTGAGTTGTTTTTTTTTTCCCCCCTGACAGGCTTTATTTAATCAGTGTGTTTGTTTACACTTTTTGTTTTTTTCCAGGTAGGATTTGATCTAACTCAGGCTGACCTGGAATTCTTAGGGTGGCCTTGAACTCATGGGAATCCTCCTACCTCTGCCTCCCAAGTGTAATTAAAGGTGTGTAATACCACACCCGGTCTTATTTACACTTTTTAAGTTTTCATGCATTTCTTTTCTGTGTGTAGGTGATGTGTGTGCGCGCTTGTTTGTGTGTGTGGTCATATGTGTAGAGGTACATGTGCAAATGTGTGGAGGCAAGAGGTAGACAGATGTTAGGTTTCCTCAGTTGATCACTTTAATTCTTTGGGACAGAGTCGCTTGTGAATCTAGAGATCAAGCATTCATTTAGACTAGCTAGCTAATGAGCCCCAAGAACATCCTGTCTCTGCCTTCCCAGTGGTGAGCTGACAGGTGCGCCCCTTGATTCCCTGCGTTTTACATGGTTTCTGGGGATCTGAATTCATGTCCTCATGCTTATGCAGCAAGCACTTTACTTACTGAGGTATCTCCCTAACCCTTTTTATTTATTTTATTTATTTATTTATTTATTTATTTATTTATTTATTTTGAGGTAGGGTCTCGCTCTAGCCCAGGCTGACCTGGAATTCACTATGTAGTCTCAGGGTGGCCTTGAACTCACAGCAATCCTCCTACCTCTGCCTCCCGAGTGCTGGGATTGCTGGGATTAAAGGCGTGCGCCACCACGCCCGGCTCCCTTTTTATTTTTGAGACAGGATCTCAGGTCAGTCTCAGGATGACTTAGAACTCATCATGTTATGAGTACTGAGACTGAAAATTTACATCATCTTACTCAGCTTATGAGGTACTGGGAATCAGCCTAGGGCTTCATGCATGCTTGGTAATCACTATAAAGAGCTGCTTCCCTAGTTCATACATACTGAGTGATAAATAATGATATTATAGACATTGGACCAATGTCTGTAATATTCATTGTAGTTTTTCCTCACTTTTCTTGTTTAATTTTCTCATATTCTTTTAATTCCACCTTTTAAACATTTTACTGTATTACTGCTTACCTGATTTCTGAAGAGAAGCCTGACATTGTTTTCACTACTTCATTTTTATGGTATTGAGTTTTTTCTGGCTTCTTTTGGAATTCTCTGTTTGACCTTGATATACTACAGTTAGAAAATGAGATACCATGGTGTAGATGTTTTGTTATTCATCCTTTTTGCTATTTTTTCTGAGAAATTCCTTTTATGCTTTAATGATTTTTAGGAAAAACAGTTGTTCAAGGAATTCTTTTATTTTTTTCAGTGTTTCATCGCATATACCTTTTATAATTCTCAATGTTTGTAAATATTTTTCATCTTTTTTATTCCTTGTTTTATCTTTTGTAATTTGGAAGTTATTTTACTTCAAATTCTAATTCTTTTCTGTATCGTGTCAACAGTGTTGAGTCCATCAAAGGCATTTTTCACTAATACATATTTTATAAACAAAATAACGTGCTGATATGTATTATATTTTCAATATCCATGTGTCAATGAGCATCTAGCTTATTTTCTGTTTTATTACTACTGTGAGTAGTACAGCAATAGACATAAATGTGGAAGTATCTCTGGGGTACGATACTGTCTTTGGAGGTCTCCAAAAACTAAAAGTCAATAGAAGAACATCATATCTAAATTATGTTGTAGAAGGGTGGATTTAACAGATACCTGCAGAATATTTCATCGAACAGATGAGGAATATAAATTCCTCTTTATGACATGTGGAAACTTCTCCAAAAGTGATCACATCATAAGTCAGAAAACCTTAAATAAAAAAAAAAAATCTGTAACTTGATTCCTTGTATCCTATCTTACCACAGTGGGATCAAAGTGTAAATCAACAAGAGAGGCTTCAGAAACTTCCCAAATAGTTGGAAAGTGTACAGTGCACTCTTGAATGAACAGTGGATCATTGAAGAAATTGGGGCAAGAGGATTAAAAAATTCCTAGAAACAAATGAAGATGATAGCACAACCTACCAAGTGTTCTTGGATACAGCCAAGGCAGTCCTAAAGGAAAAGTTTATAGCTACCAAGTGCTACATGAAAAAATCAGAGGTAGCTGGAGAGATTACTCAGGGGTTATAGGTACTTGCTTGCAAACCCTGCTGATTCTGGTTCATTTCCCCAGTACTCACATAAAAGCCAGATGCACAAAATAGTTTATGCGTCTAGAGGTCATTTGCAATGGCAAGAGGCCATGGTTTGTCAGTAATGTGCTTCCCTCACCCCCTTCTTTTGCTCTCCTCTTTCCATGCAAATAAATAAAAACATTGTTTTAAAAATTCATAGAAGCCTCAACCTAAGGGTGCACCACAAGCCTCTAGAAAAAGAAGCCAGTCTCAAATCCAGCAGACGGCAAAAAATTATAAAGATTAGAGCAGAAATTAATGAAATAGAGCTTAAAATAACAATATAATAAATGAACCAAAAGATACTTACAAACTTTTAAGAGCTATTTGACTTTCTGTGATTTTTTTTTCTTGAATAAAAACTCTTACTATTATCTTGAAAGAGTAAACACTTTTCTCTAGTGTAACAAAAATTAAGCAAACTTGGATTTTGAGATGTGGTTTATTTTGTTACAATCCAAAAAGGATAGTTTTGTTTTGTTTGCTCCATATTGTACAATGCTGTAGTTTAAAAACAAAAATCTAGACATGGAATACTTTTTAAAGCAAAAAAGGGGGAAAAAAGAGGGAGAGCTTGTAACCAGTCACATTTCATGTGCTCACAAAATGTTGCCTTAATATTGCAGATACGTTATAATTAAAAGCACATTAAATGCTCAAAATTATCTAATACATTTAGAAAGTTTAAAGAATTTCTTGATTGGTTGCAAATCATGCTGCTACTTCCATTAGCCTGTATCCTGAAGTGGGCCCATGTTATTTTTAAATTCTTTTATTTATTTATTT
Source organism: Zapus hudsonius (assembly GCA_004024765.1). Lineage (NCBI taxonomy): Eukaryota > Metazoa > Chordata > Mammalia > Rodentia > Dipodidae > Zapus > Zapus hudsonius. The sequence goes on from PVHP010003620.1 coordinate 13,767, forward strand.
TTTGCTTTTTTGAGGTAGGGTCTTGCTCTAGTCCAGGCTGACCTGAAATTCACTATGTAGTCTCAGGGTGGCCTTGAACTCACGGCAATCCTCCTACTTCTGCCTTGAGTGCTGGGATTAAAGGCGTGTGCCACCACACCAGGCTAAATTCTTTTTTTGTTTGTTTGTTTATTTGTTTGTTTGTTTTAGATATTTTGAGACAGGTTCTCACATGTAGCCCAAGTTGGCCTTGAACTTGCTATATATAACCATGCTGTTCTCAAACTCATGAATCTTCTGCTTTTGCCTCCTAAATTATGGGACTATAGGTGTGAGCCACCATAAGCAGATTTGAGACATGTACTTATAAACAATTCTCCAGTATTATTCATTCTTCAATATAATGCAGACTCTACACTATCATGTTCTCTGTTCAATCAGGAAATAATCATAAAAGCTTATAAATGCCTTTTTCCCCCTGCAGAGTTCTTATCATTAACCTTATGATTATCCCATTGGTGGGTATTCATTGGTTTTATGATCCATCATGTTCTTGAAAATAACTCCAGTTATATTCATTAATTTAGGATTCTAACAGATACTTCAAAGGCATATTTGCTTGTGAGAACATTTGTATATAAATGTTCTTATTTTTGTGTGTGCCTACATGTGTTATATACATATATGATTCCAGGCACAGTGTTATGTGGTAGTTACAACATGGCTTTTCTTTATGATTAACAAGCCTTTCAGTTTTAATTATTTAATCAGTTGAATCAGTTACCAATTTAGATAGTAGAAAAAGAATTTTTTTCATTTTTATATGCAACAAATAGTCATTAAAAGGCTTAATTAGCTGGATGTGATGGCTTATGCCAGTAAACCCAGCTCTGAGTAGGAGAGGCAGGTGGGATCTCAGCAAGTTCCAGTGGTTGCATAGTATGACCCTTTCTCAAAAGGAAAAAAAAAAGCTTGAAAAGGGGCTTAAGGTTTTTAAACCACAGAGTCATGTGATCTGAATGTGATATCAAGTAGATTTTGTCCAGGTATGTTCATTGGGAACAAATTACTTTTTTAATGAATTTGTTTCTTTTTTTAATATTTTATTTCATTATTTATTGGGGGGCTCACCAGGGCCTCCAGCCACTGCAAATGAACGCCAGACACATGCGCCCTCTTGTGCATCTGGCTTTATATGGGCACTGAGGAATCGAACTCTGGTCCTTCTGCATTGAAGGCAAATGCCTTAACCACTGAGCCATCGCTTCAGCCCAGGAACAAATTATTTTTTAAAAAAATTCTGAAAGTATCAGTAATTGCCAGTGTTTATTACTTTATAAAAAATTTCCTTTATTTTGTTTTCAAGGTAGGGTTTCACTCTAGCCCAGGCTGGTCTTTGTGAGTTTGGATCACCTTAGTATAATGGCCTCCAGATCCATCAATTTTCCTGTAAATATCATAATTTCCTTTTCACTCACAGTGATCATCCTACCTCTGCCTCCTGATTGCTGGAATTAAAGGCATTTATAAGTTTTTCCAAAAATCAATTGCTTTGTTTTTTGGACTACTTTTATCTCTGGAGATTTTAGGGGAATGTCTCACCAGAAGCTATGCCTTACTTGACACACAAAGCTGTGTGTGTGTGTGTGTGTGTGTGTGTGTGTGTGTGTATTCCTTTTAATTTGTTTAAGAAGTATTAACAATATATTTGCTCTGCTATTAGCTTGGAATTGATACATGTGTGGCTCTTTTGTTGTTCTCGGCCTTTAAAAAATATTTGTTTAACCTTATTTCACTGCCAAGAGGTATTTTTTGAATTCAGAATGCTTGGTGCATGGTCCAGGAAACTTTTAACAAGTTTACAAGTGAATAGCTTGCTGGTCTAGTCATGACACACTGAGATCCCTGCTAAGCTACTGTTCACAATTAGCTAAAATCATTAATCCTATAACTGGTTGTGGTTAGAGAACAGACAATTCCAATGTGCCACATAGTATGGGAACTTGTTCTTTAAACAGTAGCTAGAAATCTGGAGACCAATATTAGGAATAATTGATATTTCTAGCAAAATAAGTGGTATTCAAATATAAAATGTCATTTTGGGGCCAAATTTATTTCAGGAATAGCTCAGTGGCTAGTTGATTTCACAATAAAACAACATTGACAAGGATGGGAAGATTTTGAAAATTTGTTGTAGAATCTTGTGGGGGGAAAAAAGTGAAAAGGAGCAAACCCAGTGTATTAGTCAGGGTTCTCTAGAGGAAACAGAGTTGATAGAATGGATTGTAGTAAAGGGGAATTTTTTGGGGTAGCTTACAACAGCCCAGCAATAGAAGTCTGCAGGCCCACAGTTGAAGAAACCAGTAGCTGTTCAGTCCACATGTCTGGATGCCTCAGCAGTCCCAATCCAGCCCAGAAGGCCTGATGGCTCCCAGGGGAGCAGCTGCTCTTTAGTGCATGATGTGAGGCCGAGAAAACAGTTCTGATGTCCAGGAAGGATAGGAGAGCAGGATGCGAGTGCAAGTCACGAACAAGCACCAGCAGCCAACAGGCAGGAGGCCAAGGAGAGAATTTCTTCCCCTTTATATAGCCTTAGGGTGGGGTCTTACAACCCTTCCCCAGACTTAATGGCTTCCTGAGTCTCTGAAAATTCCTTCCTGCACTGTACACACAGGAAAGGATGTTTAGTTCTAACTTCTTTGAGCTTCTTTATATCTTGCCCCCTACTGAGAGACTGCCTTCCTGTAAACATCTTCAGAGACCTACCCAAGATTACTTGAAAGGTCAGGTTGACAACAAAACTTAACCATCACATCCATGAATAATTTCATTCTCATGATCCTCCGAGAGTAAGTTTTGTATTCATTTTGAAAGTAAGCTACCAGTAATTATGAGCCACTGAATACCTACTGCTGCTGTGAGGAATCTGTGTGATCTTAGCGTAGTCATTTAAAATGCCCAGTTTCTACTCCTCTAAAAATCCTTATGCGTGTTTATTCCAGTAAAGACCTAGTTTGAAATTTCTTCCTCTTCTTTACAGTGCTTTTCACAGAGCCTTGTAATAAGTAAAGATTCACTAAATAGTTTTCAAGTTGATTGAGAGGTTCTGGCATTAACTTGTAGCTACTTGCTTGGCTTATGAAAGTGCTAATACAGAATAAAATTTTAATCTTTTTTTCAAAATTTACCTGCCTTCTGTGTCACTTGAAATCTGTTTCATATAAAAATTAATGTCTCAGTTAAAAAAATGTTCATTAGGGTCTGTGAAGATGGCTCTTAGTTAAAGGTACTTAACTGTAAAACCTACCAGCAGGGGTTCAATTCCCAAGATTGGATGCCAACATGGAATAAGCATCCAGTGTTCCTTTGCACAGAGGGAAGAGGCACATATTCATGTACATGTGCAAATAAAGATTTTCTTTAAACAGTACTAAAAATTTAAGTCATGACCTAATTTATATGTGGCACATATGGATATATAAACATATGCATTGTAAACCTATATTGTTGCTTGTTCATATTATTTCTTTGGACAAAATAATTTCATCATGAAGTGTTATTACCACATAAAAGTGTCACAAGAAAATTTATGGGCTTTTTTACACAGCTGACAAGAAGTTGCGTGCCTACTATCTGTCATTAAAGGTTTTGTGAGTGACTAAAGGGAAGAGGTTTTTTGTTCGTTTGGTTGATTGGTTGGTTGGGTTTGAAAAAGGGTCTCTGTCTTGTAGCCCAGACTGAAATAAAAATTACTATATAACTGAGGATGACCTTGAATTACATTTCAGGTCTTGAGTCTTTAGTTTACTTTTAATTAATTAATTTATTTATTTATTTGAGAGAGAAGGTGATCATGCCTGAGCATCTTGCCACTGCAAATGAACTCCAGAAGCATGTGTCACTTTGTGCATCTGGCTTTATGTAGGTAGTGGGGAATGGAACCAAGGGTGAAAGGCTTTGCAAGCAAGCACTTTAACTGCTGAGTCATCTCCCAGCCCTTTTTAATCTGCTTTGAGTTACTATTTTATATGATATAAAATAAAAATCCACTTTTATTACTCAAGGAGATATCTGATTATCCCAACGCCTTTTGAAAAAGGCTTCCACACCCTTGTGTGTTAAAGATCTTTTGTTAAAGATCAGTTAATTTTATTGTGTGGGCTTATTTGTGCGTTTCTTTGTGATTATCATATCTAGTTTTATATCGTTACCATCAGAAGAAATTCTTGACGTGGTTTTGATTTCCTTAACTTTGAAAATACCTGGTTTCTGTTAAAAGCACTAAATTACCTAAAATTTTAAATTTGTTCATAAAGTGATCATTTAAAAACCTAAAACAGATACTTATTGAACTTTGACATACCTTTTTAAGTAGTCAAAGGGCTGAGAAAAAAATAAACAGAAAACAGTAGTAATTTTCTGATAAAACAAATTCTTTGTTACTTAAGCTTTTTTTTTTTTTTTCCAAATGCTACTGAGAGCAGAACTTTTGGTTTTTCCAAGGTAGGGTCTTGATCTAGCCCAGGTTTATCTAGACTTTTGCCTCTCAAGTATGTGATTAAAGGCATGTGCCACCATGCCTGCCTGGCTCAAAACATTATTCTTAAGAAAGCCTTTTTGACTTAAACATAAGTTCTAGTTTTATATTTAACTTTAGATAATCCTTCAGATGAATACATTTTGAAACCTTTTAAAATAATTTTAGTGTAAAAAATTATTTCTTTTCTCAAAATATAACTGTTTTTCCATAGTTCTTATTAAAACACAAGGTAACTTCACATACGATGCACATTTAATTACACGTTTTAAATGCAATCTTTCTTAGCATCCTTGCTCTTAGTGAAGACACAGGAAGAAACCAATCTTAAGGATGTTTATTGTGCATTAGCAACTTATGAAAAAAGTATTAATAGGCCAAATACATGTTTAAAAAGATAGGTGAATTTAAATTATATTTGTGAGGGAATGAAGCATACCAACCACCTGTCCACATGACTAGTCTTTAAAATCCTGTGTCAAGCCTCTAATCAAGCTGTTTTACTGCAAATGCCCTGTAGTCCTGATTTTGAAAGTTAATTCTTAAATGCCTTGCTGAGATAGAGCATCTTGTAAATAACCAGGTTTTTTAGGAGAGGCAGCAGCAAAAGAAGACCAAAAAAAAAAAAAAACCACAGCCCCCATTCATCAATTGTTAACTGCAGCACAAAAGTCCTAACAATGTTCATACACACACTTTTAAGTTAGGCTTGCCAAGAATAGCAACTTAAGTTTACATAAGATGATTTTAAAAATGCATTTACACTTAGCAGGAATTCCATGTTCAGGTTATATTTTGTCCAGTGCTGTTTTAGGACTCCTTTTGTTAGGAGTTTTGTGTAGCAAGTCTCAAGTGAGAGTTAATACTAGTGGAGAGGTATGTTGGGTCACTAAGACATGCTGGTTAGTGGGGATTGCTTCCAAGGTAGTCACCCTTAAGTGTTTTAGCCCCAACACTACAGACTGTGCAAGGGTTCAAGGTGCAGAACGGACCATGCCCTGATACGTACCTCCCAAATAGCTGCTGGAGTGAAATGGGCTGTGTTCTTTTAGTGTGAGGCTACTACATGTTATGGGCTCAGTCAGATACTCTCAACCCTCTGTTTAGACCTGTGTCACCTAAGTTCATCCGCATGAGCCAAAGGAAGCATTTCTTTGGAATCCAGGCATGCTTGTGGATATTTACAAAAGAGGCATTTAACATAGATTGCAGGTTTGTTAAATAGAGCAAGAGATGGAAGATTTCTGTAAAGGATGATTCTGTTGTATGGATTGGTAAGAGAAACATGCTCTATAGTGGGAAGATAAGGGGAAGAGTAGGTGAATAGAACATTTACGGTAAAGGGAGAAGTCCTCTAAGAAATACTTGTGAGTGTCAACCTGTATTTTGGCAAAGGGGAAGGAACTCATTGGGGATTTTTGTTAAGGTGTAAAAATTATAAACATTTCCACATTTAAAAATTTGTTTATTTTGATGTTATAAATGTAAGTTTTAAATAATCTTTGTAATAGTTTTTATTCTTATTTTTAAGGATTCAAATTTGTTGACATGAGTAATCGCAAAACAAAGAGTAACAAATTAATACAAACAGAAACTCTTTCACAGGTTAGTGTATATTTTCTATAATCCCAAGCCCATTACCTTGCCAAAGTGAACAGAAAAATAGTCTTCTTTTTAACTAAATTTAATTTTCTTCACACTTAAGAGGGCTGTGTTCTTAGGATATCTTTATACAGTTCATAAGTATAATCACATGAAATCAGTGCTTTCCAAGTTGTAAAACTCATTGTGAAGTAGCAGAGTCTGTTATTGCTAACAATTGTTTTCAGATAATTATACAATTCAAGGGTTTGTAAAAAATATTTAGGGCTCAGCAGTTAAGGCACTTGCCTCCAGTGCCTAAGGCCCCAGGTTCAATTCCCCAGTACAGACTCAGAAGGTGGTGGTTCTGGTGCACTCGCGCGTGTTCTCTCTCTCTCTCTCTCTCTCTCTCTCTCTCTCTCTCTCTCTCTCTCTCTCTGCTTGAAAATGAATAAAATATTTAAAAATATTTTATTTATTTGAGAGAGAGAATATGAGCATGCTGGGACACTTACTGCTAGAAATTCCAGTCTTTGTACATCTGGCTTTACATGGGTGCTGGGGAATTGAATTCAGGCCAGCAGGCTTTGCAAACAAATGCCTTTAGTCAGTGAGCCATCTCACCAGACCATTTTCAGATTTCTGTGCCTAGAATCTAATGGGTACTCAAAACTCCATGAACTTTAGAGTTTCTTAGTTTTTTTCATAATCTTGCCTTTTATGGCAGATTTAGCTGAGCTAGTTTAGTTTAGATTTGTTGGCCTCTAGAGAGACCCATTGAGTATGTGGCCCATTGATATTAGATTACATTGTAATATTAGATTTCTTCCTGTCTTTCTTCCTTGGCTAATATACTAACCAAAGTTAAGTAATTATTCACTCGTATGCATTAAAATGGCCTTAAAGTTAGTGATATAAAGTAATTCTCCCATTTATTGAAATTTTCACAACTAAATTCTCATTTCTCTGAAACATGATAAATTCAAAAATACTGATTTTTTTTTTATACCTTACAAAATGGTGCTAGGACTCTTGGGGATAAATATTTGGTGATCATTGAATTAATTAATACCTAACTCTAACTGCATTTGTTTGCAATTTCCTATGTGATATTATTTATATTCTCCCTAATTTTGTCAGGTACAAAAAATTTTACGTGAAAGATTTTGCCATGGTACCCATAGTGACCTGTTTGGAGTGCAAGTACAATACAAGTAAGTCTAGCTATCTCTTCCTCTGTTACAAACTTATTTACAGATTTCCTCTGGGATTTGTAAAAAGTCAACTATACATAGATTTCATCTCAAATAAGTCTACTTTTACAAATTTAAAAATTTTGTTTTAAATATAAAGCCACCAAAAATCATGCAGCAAGAGCACATACAAATATTTATAACATGAGAAAAGCCCTTTAACAATAAAACTTGCTTTGTTTCTATTATCTGATATTACTGAGAGAATTCTGACCTTGTCCTTAATGTAATACATGGCCCAGAAGGATAAGACCTAATTGTTAAAGTATCTCTAAACCTGAGATGTAAGAATTGCCTGTGCTGTCTTGAATTCTACAATCATAAAATCCAATGTATTCCTAAATTACTAGTTACTCTAGGAATTTCTAGAAAATCTCCATTGGTCTGTTACCTTTTCTCCTATACATATATATGTGTGTGTGTGTGTGTGTGTGTGTGTGTGTATGCTTTTCTATTGGACTATTTAGACCTAAACCAAGAGCCCAAAGGGAGAGAAGAGAGAAAATTATATGCATATTCAAATTTAGTTTTAAAAAGTATGATTGAGCCAAGCATGGTTGCTCATACCTTTAGTCCCAGTACTTGGAAGGCAGAGGTAGTGAGGATCACTGTGAGTTAGAGGCTAGTCTGAGACTACAGAGTTGAGTTCCAGGTGAGCCTGGTCTAGAGTGAGACATGAGACCCTACCTCAAAAAAACAAACCAAAAAAGTACAGTAGAATAAATTCTAGCTTTATTTTTTTTTAATTTTTAGCCTATTTGTATCATTTTAGACACTTAATTGAGCTGCTAAAAAGAACTGCTATCCATGGAGAAAGTAACTCTGTACTCATTATTGGACCCAGAGGATCAGGAAAGACCATGGTAAAAGATCTACTTTCTGGTGCTTCTCTGCTTTGGTAAACATTTGAAGTTTCATATTTCAGATGACATTCATTCAAAATGTTTTTCATTTTATTATTTTGTAACTTTTCTTTCCCTTTTAAATTACAACAGGCATTCAAAAGCTCTTCAAAGTAAGGATGATATATTCAAGTTAAACATAATTTTTTTAACCCTGCCATTCCTCAATGACAAGTTTTCTTATTCCATTGTGATCTCTTGTCTTTTAAGCAATAGATTAACACCTGACCAAAAACCTAGCATGCACTTGACCTTGTTCTTAATTCACTGAGCATGTACTAGCCATATTTAGTATCTTTTAATCTTTATTTTTATGTACTCTTTACTTCAAACTTGCAAGGTAGATTTTATCTTTTTTTATAGATTACAACATTACTATGCTTCCCTTTCTCCATTTTTTTCTTTTTACTGGTTAGTATTTAATTCTTACACAAGTTTTGCACATCTACACACCTGTACCTTCTAATCATAATTGCTTTGTTTTATAAAATGAAAAGTGTATCCCTCATGCCTTCTCTTTCATACATAATAAACAAATTATGTATGTCAATACTATTTAATTTTTTGTGTCTAGGCTAAATAAAACATGTCTTCTGGTATTTAATAGCAATGAATCTTAATTTCTGATGAATATATTAAATATATGAGTAAAAGATTTTAAATTACATTTGTTTTTCAAGCAGTTTGAGTTTTATCACTCATTACCATTATTGATTATATAAATTGATAATTTAGATAAGTTCATGATTTTGAGAATTTTCATAATTATTTTTACAGTATTTATTTAATATCCAGAATGCCTGAAGGGTGCATTCTTGGGTAATGATTTTTACACCCCCCTTTGATTTATATAAATTTTGCTCCATTTTGTTTTGTGGGAAATTCTAAGGACAGCTTTTTCTGTTTATAGTCAATCATAAAATCCCCAAATTTCAGTGACTTAACCGATCAGAAATTGCTTTTACTTTGTGCTAAATACATATAAGCCACAGTAACAGCAGTGGGTAGATGAATAGAAATAAGTTTGTGTTTAGGGCTGAAGAGATGGCTTAGCGGTTATGACGTTTGCCTGCAATGCAGAAGGACCTGAGTTCGATTCCCCAGTGCCCATGTAAAGCTAGATGCACAAGAGAGTGCATGTGTCTGGAGTTCATTTGCAGGGGCTGGAGGCCCTGGCGAGCCCATTCTCTCTGTCTCTCTCTCTCTCTCTCTCTCTCTCTGTCTGCCTCTCTTTCTCTCTCCCTCTCTCTCCCTCTCTCTCTCTCTCTCTCTCTCTCTCTCAAATAAATTAATTAAAATATTTTTTTAAAAAAAGAAACAAGTTTATGTTTAGATTAATTCACTGGAAGAGTGCTGTAACTTTTGATGCATATATAAAATGAGAACTGGTTTTTGGTAATTCACTTCAAATGGTTTATGAATTAAAATATCAGAGCCAAAAAAAAATGGTAATCTGAGTCAAATACAAAAAATAAATGATGTATTTTGAAAGTATAAGTTTAGATCATCCAAGGATGTACTCTTATGATAGGATCTAACTTGACCCAGTGACAGAAACCATCTTACCTCAGTTCTTTGTTGTTACTTCTCAGCTGGCCCCACTACTGCTATGAGAGTTGTAACTAGAGATTGATCACTTTTGTGCTTTTGAGTGCAAGTGAAAGCATGCTACTGGGCATGTCAGCATCAGAGCACAGCTTTCTGTGTGGTCTTCTTTTCCATCTTTTCTATCTCCCCTCTGGTGGTGGTCTTTGTGATGCTCACTGTGAGCTTCCTGGTAATTCTTCTACCTCTGCTTTCAGTATCAACATACTGTGATTATAATAGCTCACCAAGATACAGTTTTTTTTATGTGAGGTCTGAGGATCAAATTCAGATACTCAGGTTTGAGCAGCTAATGCTTTATCCACTGAGCCATCTTTTCTCGCTCAAGATGGCTCACTTTTAAGAGGGGCTAGATTATTTGTCATCTAAGGTAGAATTCTCTGACCTTTAAAAGTCATATAGATATGCCAAAAATAGTTGGCATGTGTGATATCCAGGTAAAAAATCTAGTAATTTAAATGTGGCTGGTATTTGCTGTTTCCTTTTACACAAGAATATTGTGGTGTCAAATGACTTCAACAGCCTATTGCAAATATAGTTGTTTTTTTTTTAATTCTAAGAATAATTTGTCAGTTGTCCTGGATTAATTGACCAGTTCTCTTGTCCTCATTTAATATCTTCACCCAATTTTCCTGGACCACTTAATTTGTGAATACTCTTCTGATATTGTTAAGCATGGTCTTTTACCATTCATCTTCCTAAGTTTTTTCAGTTTTCTTAAACATTCATTTTCACGTTTGAAAGATGTATATTGGCAATCTCAGGTGACATGGGATTGCAATGTAACAATGATAGGCTGTCTCAAATTCTTAAAATGACAAACTAAAATATGAGGCCTGGAAACCTTTAACTATATACTCAAAGAGAGTGTGGCAGTTATCATTATCAGTATATTATTATTTTCCTTATTACAGCCATTAACCTTTTTTTGTTAATTTTGATTTTTTTTAAGGCAGCAAGTCGTTTAGCCCAAAATAGCCTCAAACTCAAGATGTATCTTTCTACCTCCACCTCCAAAGTGGTAGAATTATAGACATATACTATTACACCTTGCTAACTTTCTGTAATAAGGTCCTTCTCTGTACTTAGCCATGAACAGAGAATCTCATTTAGTGGAATTTTTCTCATTTTCGTATGATAGCATGCAAGGTATTTTACATTACACCATAGGAATTGATGTGCTTTAATTCTTTTTTTTTTTTTTTTTGCTTTAATTCTTTAATGCTTTAATTTTTTGTACTTTTATGTGTGTATATATTCACACTCATGTTATCTTCAGAAATGGCATCCCAGCTGCCATATTCAGCATTTTTTATGTGGTGATAGCAGCTGAATTCAGGTCCTTGTCATCTCCCCATCCCAGACAGAATAGAGAGTACAACCATTTAGCAGTATTCAGACCTTGTGGTAGTTTGAATGGATGTCCCCCAATAGATTCAGGAGTTTAACTGGTGCCTGGCTTGAGGAGGTGTCACTTTGGCAGATCCTAGGCTCCAGCCCTAAGATGTTCCTGGGGCCTGATCTGTAATCCAGCCATAGATATGTAAAAAGCTCTGAGGAGGTAGGGGTGTGTGTGTGTGTGTGTGTGTGTGTGTGTTGTTAATGGGCTTCTGTCTGCTTGGACATGTGAAAGAGGCCAGATTCTCTCACCATTATGGGGGATCTGTAGCTTCAATAAATCCTTTTCTCCCATAACTGTGGTTCATCACACGGTGTGAGCTGATTACTACAAACTTATTGTGTCTAGGTTTTAACTTAATTTACTGATACTTAGCAGAGCAAATGTTCCTGATATATAAAATATACTGAGACCTGAAAATCATAAGGGACATTAATGCAACATGTAGAGAAATATTTCTTTTAAAATTTAGGGTTGTTTCCAAACTTTGATTATAAGTTTGAATATATTGAGAAAATGTGATATTAGTTACAGCTCTGGTATCTTATAACTTAGATGTAATAACTTTTATCTAGTTAAATCTTTTAGCTATGAAGTATTGAGAAATATATCAATGCATAAGAGCACTTTGCTTATATTATTTTCTAGGATACATAGTTTAAAAAGGTACATGGGGTTTTTTCATTGTTATTGTTATTAAACATTTTTACTTTTTTTTTATTTAGTTAATAAATCATGCTTTGAAAGAACTCATGGGAATAGAAGTGAGTGAAAATGTATTACAAGTTCACCTAAATGGTAAGTATATCACTGTTTTGACATTGGAAATATTGTAAACTACATAGGCTTTCATATTATGAAAATTAATTCACTTGTGTATTTTAAATCTGTATATATACTATATTTTTGAAACTACATCTGAGTTTAACAGTCTCTAGCAAACCATGCATGATATTTATAGAAATTAAAATGAAAGCCAAAAGCACTTCTCTTTTGTTTCTGAATGGTGTTATCCTTAATTTAATATCCTTAGTTTAATAGGTAAAGTGTTTGACTCGAAAGCATGACGATCTGATTTTGCTCCCTAGTATCCACATAGAAATAACCTGTATAGTGGCATGTGCTTATAATCTGAGTACTGGGGAAGCAAAGACAAGTGGATTCCTGGGGTTTGCTGGGCAGCCATTATAGGCTACTTGGTGAGCTCCAAGCCCATGAAAGACTGTCTCCAAAAAATAAAAATAGAAAATAATGGTAGCATTGACCTGTATAAAAACACTCAAGGTTGTCCTTTCACTTCATGCACATGTGCACATGTTAAAAAATAAATAAATAACAAAAAAAAAATACTGACGTATATACAAGGAAGCCTGTTTTTGATTACCAAATGTCTATATTTCTGGGAGCTTTTTTAAGGCAGTGATATATGAATTAACAGATTTTGACTATTTTCTCTCTGGTTAAATTTTAAATACATAGAAAATATACTTGTCTGGTAATCTGTGTCAAATGCATATTTTAGTTAAAATACTTTTGAATGGACCATATTTCAGGATTGCTACATATCAATGATAAAATTGCTCTAAAGGAGATCACAAGGCAGTTATGTCTGGAAAATGTAGTTGAAGATAAAGTTTTTGTAAGTATGACTTAGCTATTTTATTAAATAAGATTTAAAGTAAACTGTATAGTATAGATATATTTTTGGAAGATTAGGGGAGAGGTTCAAAGATTCTAAATTGAAAAATGGAAAATTTATTAAAATATGCCATGTATTAGAATACATTTAGTTATTAAGCTTTAACATTTGAAATTATTTTTTCTTGTGCAGATTGTAATAGTTATAGAATAGAACTCTTGGTTTATGTAGATCTTTTCTGAGTTTGTTCCTTTATAAGGTAAATACTTAAGTGTGTGTGGTTTTGGTGCATGTTAGCATGTCTGTGGGTGGGTGTATTTGAACATGCATAGGAAGGCCAGGGGACAATCGTTCCTCAGATATTCTGTCCACCTTTTTCTGAGACAGGGTCTCATTTGCCTGGAGCTGACTAGTTAGGCTGGACTTGCTGGTGAGCAAGTCCCAAAGATCCTTTTTTCTTTGCCTTCCCAGGATCAAGATTACTGCATGTACCACCATGCCAGACATGGGTTGAACTAAGGTTCTCATTCTTTCAGAACAAGCTTAGCCATGTCTTTTGAAATGTTATTAAGCTTTCTACCTGCCACCTAATTTACAGGGCTAGGGAAACATGGTTAATTTGTGTCCTAATTTTCTTGAAGTTACCTGTTCTCTTACTGCATATGCAACTGGAGTGAGATAGAAACAGAACCAAGTTCAAGTTAGACACTACTGTTCATGTAGTACTCTCACTATAATCTCATAACTGTGCTCTTGGTTGTAGTGACAGCCATAGCTGCCTAGCATTTGGGAATTTAATTATTTAATTTTGTGTGGTGGGGGCGGAGTTGGAACCATCCATATGCTCCCCACCCCTACTCTGAGGTTCTGGAAGAGCAGGTTCATAATGTCCCTTTTATAAATACAGTGTTCTACCAGGTCTTATTCAAAATCTAATTTTTAAACTTGGAGCCTACTACTTGGTCAGAAGGAGTTCCTGTTCAGTAGACTCAGTTTGACTTTTGGTTTCCAGACAATCTGGATCATGAATTCTGGTGATCATTAATAGATATTTTATACAGCTCCTATGTGAAATAATGAAAGATGCAGTTGTTTATCATCCTGTTCTAGTCATACTGTTATGTCATCATGACATCAGCTCTTTGAATTTGTAGGTCCTGAATCTGTTTATGCAACTAACTGCAGTTTGAAACCATTTAGGGAGGGGAAAGAAAGCAGTACAGTTACACTATGCATATAGTAATACTATGTAATACTATATTAACATTATTAAACACTGTGTCATTTTATAGAGGAGACTTGAGCACCCATCCATTTTGGTGTCCATAGGGAGAGTGGGCCAAAAGCTAATATTTCAGGGTAACAAAGGATGACCATCTGGAGATTATTAGTTTAACTCCTCCAGTATATGATTAGTCATCTGAGGCACAAATTAGCTTGATGTAAGGTTGTAAAATGTTAAAAGCTAGACATTAAGAATAGCAATCTCTTAACCCAGAATGATACATACATGATACATACGTACATAATTATTTATATAAGCATATTATGGTATGTATATATTCATAAACATGTTTATTATTAATAATAAAATAGAATATTCTTTTAAATAATAAAGCCAAAAGACAAGGTATCTTTGAGGAACTTTGACCCTGGTTTCCAGATTATCTCCATGAGCTACTGATATGTTATGGTAACTTATGAAAACTAAATGTTGACCTGCCTTGTTGACATAACAGCATGAGGTCCTTACTGTATGGGAAACTTAAAAACCATTGATACTAGCTTACATCAATCTTTCTTTTGTGCTATAAACCAAAGAGTTTTCTTGTTTTATCTCTACTTGAGTTTTTCAGTGTTGGCTTCTTTCAAATATCTTAATGAAAACTATTGTGATGGAGTTCTACCTAGAATCTAGAATATCTGTATAATTTACCTGTTACTCCATTAAATTTTTTCTAGAATTTAAGTTATATCCAAAAATATTTTGGTTGTATTACAAGTAAACAGTTGTATTTAATATGATAAATACAAGCTCTTAAATATATTCTTGAATAGACAAACATTGTAGTTAGTGTTTCAAGGAAATTTCTGGCCCCTTTTCCTTTTGGATCTTATTTAAAGTCATACTAAGTTTTTGTTTTGCTTTAAATATTCCTTTTATTTATTTAAAAGAGAGACAGAGAAAATAGGCATGCCAAGGCCTCTTGCCACTGCAAAGGATCTACAAATGCATGCACCACTTTGTGATTCTGGCTTTATGTGGGTACTGCAGAAATGAATCCAGGTTGTCAGGCTTTGCAAGCAAATCACCTTTTACTGCTAAGCCCTCTCTCCAACCTTTCCCTCCCTTACAAAATTTTTGGTGCTACCAATTATGAAGGTTTGCAGAAAACTGATATGTTAAAATAGAATATATTTCTGGGCCTCCAACTATATTTGTAATTTAACAACTCTTCAAATACTATTTTTGAAAAAAATTAACATTTTTACCAAATTTGTCCAGAAAATAAGAAATTTCAAACATGATAACATATTGTCATTGTCATTGCTATGACATCTCTACATTTGCATTTAAGTTGTAGATAGTATGTAGACACTTAACTATGCATCTTATGAATGACTAGTAAAAATACATAATATTTATATAAACTTTAAGATTTAGCCCTCTTCGTTTTTTTATTTTTTATTTAGGGAAGCTTTGCTGAAAACCTTTCATTTCTTCTGGAAGCTTTAAAAAAAGGTATTTATTTTAAATATTTATCAATGTTAGATATTCTTAAGTATTTTAAATACTTCCATAGTTAATATGAAATGTTTAAATTCATATTATGAATATATACCCATATATATTCATATATATATCCATATATTCAAAGATGCTTGTTTTGAACTTTATTATTCCCTGATTCTGAAGGAATGTTTTTAAAAAATGTAAAATACAGAACTATAAAAAAGAATGAAATAATGATCCCACCATTATAATAGTGATTATTTTAATGTACATTTGATTTCTTATCTTTATTCATCTGTCACAATCATTGATATAGGTTGAATAAAACTTTCTTATGAGAATAAATTGGCATTCTAGCATCGCAGCACTCTGGGAGATGGAGGGAGGCAAGAGGATCATTCGTTAAGGACAGTGTCTCAAGTAAATAAACAAAAGATTAAAGTCATTTCACCTATTTAATAGCTAGTAAATTTTCATACCATCATTTCATGGTTCTCTGTTGTGATCTTTTATAAAGGTGCTATAATTTTTTAATTACCAGTGGCAGACTTTTTTCTGACTTTTTACTAACTATAAGGAAATATTTATGCTAATTCTCCCAGTTAATTTTATCTTTGACGATTTAATAGATAGATAATAGTTCAATTTCATTTTCCTTGTATAATTTGTTCTTTATTTAACTTAAATAATCCTGTAAATCATTTCTTGTATTTACAGACCTACTATTATTTCTTGATTTATACATTTCTTCTTGCTTCTTTGCCTTAATTTGGTGATGGTTATCAAATATTTATTTCTGGCAGTTCTTGTGTTTTTCTTTTACCCTTGTCTTAAATTTGGGGGGGGCTCTTTAGCTAAATAGAAGTTCTAATTTTTTTACATAGTTATTCATATTTATAATTTTCTCTTTCAAATCATGAAAACACTGTTGCTATTTAATACATGCCTCGAGTTAGTAATTTGAGGGTTTTTTCTTTTTTCTTTTTTTTTTTTTTTTTGGTTCTGGTTTTGTTTTTGAGATAATGTCATGATGACCAGGCTACCCTTCAACTCACTAAGTAGCTGATAATGGCTATAAACTTGTGATGCTAGTGGGGGTACAGTCTTACACCACATTATGATCTTAGAATTGGTTTTTATATGCAAGGATTTGACCATTTTCCTCATTAAGATATTTTACAAATATATTCTATATTATTCCATAGTTCTGTTTGTAGACTGCATATTCCCTATAATTTTTTACAAGTTCTAAACTATTTAAACCTACTATATTTTGTTTTATAAGATGTTTTACAGTTTTTTAATGAATATAAATTATTTAAAATTTTAGTCATTTTTCTAGTAAGGTACCTTCCATTGTTATAGAAAGAATATTTCCAGAGCCATGCTGAACTTTTTTCCTCATTGTTGAAATATTGAAGGCTGTGGTTAAAGGAATTTTAGTAGCTTTAGTTGTACTTTAAGTCTAACCAATGCTTATAAAAATTACTTGCCTGGAAAAATACATTGTGTATTTCTGATTACTACTTTTGAAGCAGATGTTTTGTTTTTTTTTTTTTAATACGAAGCAGATGTTTTAATGCATGATTTTATATTTTAGTCCAGAAATGACTGGGTTCTTTATGGTTATTGAAGAGCCTTTTGAAAGGAATTGAAAAGTTATTTGTGTTAAAGAGCAATTAAACTTAATTATAAATCAGTATCTGCCTACCATACAAATTATATTTCCTGTTTTTTTTATCAGTAAATTATAAAATCTAGCAATTAGACTATAAATCACTTGAGATAAAGGTTCTCTTCCTGTGAATTATTTTCTATGAATTAGTCTCTATTGTTGTCAATGTATACTTGCTAAATTGAGTGTTAAAAATAAAAACAGAAGTTTAGTAGTTTTGAAATTTAAGAAAAGTCAATATAATTGCTTGTTAATTTAAATTAGGAGACCGGACTAGCAGTTGCCCAGTGATCTTCATATTAGATGAATTTGATCTTTTTGCTCATCATAAAAACCAAACACTGCTCTATAATCTTTTTGACATTTCTCAGTCTGCACAGACTCCAGTAGCAGTTATTGGTCTTACATGTAGATTGGTAAGTCTTTCTTTTAAAAAAATATCTGTAATGTTTAGAAACTGAGCTCACACTTAATTGCTAGCTTAGTCTTTTTCACATATGTTGATTATTTGTTGTTTTTAAAAATTGTATTTTGTGCCAGGCGTGGTAGTGTACACCTTTAATCCCATTGAGTTCCAGGTCAGCTTGGGCCAGAGTGAGACCCTACCTTAAAAAAAGACAGGGGCGGGGGTGAGAAAAAAAGAAAAAAAAAATGTGTTTTGCCATGTTCTGGTTCATTAATCCTGGTTTTCACAAATTGAAGAAAATATAAAAATAGTTGTTTAGCTTACCTAAAAACTGTACCTAAGACCTCCTAGTGAATTCTCCTAATTAAAAACAGAAATATTGATAAATATGATTTTCAAATAATGGAGCGATTAGACTGTATCACTGATATTTCACAAAAATTGGTAATGTTTTCTACATACAAGCTTTCATTATTTGAAAACAATTTAAAATGATATTATCCCAACTTACCATAGCTCCTGAAATACTAGAAAGTCTTCATTTCAGGCAGTGGTAGAATGGATTTTTTTGTGCCTTGGGAGATTTCAGAATGATTTCAACCATATATCCCTGTCACATTTCTTCATGAAGGCCATGCATAGTGAACTTTTTGTACCTTTGGACAGTTACACAGGTCTTTCTGTATATAGTTTTTTTAAGTTTAAGTTTTTAAGTTTTTTTAAGAATATTGAAGTTAGGACCTTACACATCAACAGAGATTTCAATAATGATTTCATTTTCTTTAGACATATACAGCAATGGTATAGGTGAATCTCATAGTATGTCTATTTTTTTTTTTTTTGAGGAATCTCTATTGTTCATCATGCATTACTCTTGGCCACTAAATATCTTCATGATTTTATGTAAGAGACAGGATACAAAATCATGAAGATGTTTAATTTTTCATGAGTGGTACTGTCTCATTACATGTTATTATCTCAAATTTATATGTGAATTTTTCATAGAATGTATATAATTGCTTATTGATGTATGTGATGCTGCTATAACATAGAAGTATTAAGTAATAGCCACACTTGTTTCAGGCAGTCATTGTAGGTCCTGGAATGTTAAGGTGTTAGCTCTGGATACATAGTAGGATATAAGCATGACATATAAGCCTTTTGATTCCAAAGAGGAATTATTTAAATTTTTAAAGAATATTAAAATATTTTGTTGTGTATTATGGAATAAGCATTACTAAATATAAGCAGAAAAATTATGCTCTTTGTCATAATTTTTATAAATGCACACCTTATAGGCATTATTCTGATTTTGTTTTTAGGATATTTTGGAACTCTTAGAAAAAAGAGTGAAGTCACGATTTTCTCACCGGCAGATACATTTAATGAATTCATTTGGATTTCCACAGTTCATTAAAATATTTAAAGAACAATTATCTCTACCTGCAGAATTTCCAGATAAAGCTTTTGCTGAGAAATGGAATGAGAATGTGCAGGTATCTTGAAAATAATAACATCAAAGTAATTTATGTCCTCCTATATTAGTTATTTTCTCTTTGCTGCAAACAAATGGTTTAATATGGCATGCAAGTCCAAGATGATGCATTCCACCACTGTGGGGAAAGTATAACAGCAGAATTTCAGCATTCAGGAAGTGGGGACATGCTACCTTCAGTAGGCGCCATTCTACAATGTACCACCTAGACAGCCTCACCAGCTGGGGACCAAATGTTCAAACGAATGAGCCTATGAGGAGCATTTTACATTGAAACCACAGTACTTGCTTTATGATTCAAAGCAACTATGATTATAAATCTTGGACTGGGGAGATAGCTCAGTGGTTAGGATGCTTGCCTGAGAACCCTAATGACCCTGGTTCAATTCCCCACTACCCACATGAAGCCAGATGGAAGCCAAATGCACAAAGGGGCACATACATCTGGAGTTCTTTTGCAGTGGCCAGAAGCCATGGCACACCATTCTCTCTGTCTCTCTTCCCTCTGTCTGTCTCTGTGTGTGTATGTGTATGTACAAATAAATACAGTATATTTTTTAAAAAATGATTAGAAACCTTAAAACTCTGAAACACAACATAGTAGATTTTGCCTGTAATCCCAGCAGTTGCGAGTAGTATGACTATGGCGAGTTCAACTCCAGCCTTGGCTAGAGTGAGATCCTGCCTCCAAAAATATAAAAATCTATAAATACAAGCCAAGTACGTTCTGTTTTTTATTTCAAAGCAGTTGCAATGTCCTGTCTCTTAAACTGTCTTTTTCACAAGTTAAGCTTTAGAACTTTTGTCATTTGTTTCACCTAAACTTTTTTGGTTTTTTGAGGTAGGGTCTCACTCTAGCCCAGGTTGAATTGGAATTCACTATGTAGTTTCAGGCTGGCCTCAAACTCAAGAGTTATTCTACCTCTGCCTCCCGAGTGCTGGAGTTAAAGGCACGTGCCACCACACCCAGCGGAGAGATTGGTACGCCAGGACCTCAAGCCACTGCAAATGAACTCCAGACACATGAGCCATACTGTGCATCTGGCTTTAACATGGGTACTAGGGAATTGAACTAGGGTCATTAGGCTTTGCAAGCAAGATAGATACCTGCATGCCTTGTTTAAGGATAGCCACCCACAATGACTATGGTATGGAACCATCTCTCCCACCCTTATGTGCAAGCAGGGGGAGATAGAAGAGAGACAGAATGGGCAGTCCAAGTTATCTAGCCACTGCAAATGAATTCAAATGCAATGCACCACTTTGTTCATCTGGCTTTCTGAGGTAATAGGAGAATCAAACCAGGATTGTTAGGCTTTCCAGGCAAACACCTTAACCACTGAGTTATCTCTCTATCCCCTATTTTCTGTATCTCATGTTCAGCGCAATATTGTGCAGATGGGTCATACTTTTCCTGGAAAAATGTTTTTGTTTCATATGTTGTGCATGCTAGGCAACTTTTCTGCTATTGCCCTACCTTCCCAGCCCTACTTATTTGGTTTCTAACTGGTGGAGTGACTTTTGTTGCTGGGACAGACACCAGACCAAAAGTAGCTTATGGGTTAGAAAGGGTTTATTTCAGACTTAGAGAATCCAGAGGTAACACCATCAATTTCAGAAGAAGCTGGCTCACTTCCATAGAGCCAAGCAGAGAAATACCACCAAACAGCCAGCAAACAAGAATAGCTAGAGTTCAAAGTGGCTCTCTTTCCATTTTAGGGCAAAACTAAAAGATGTGCCCCCTAGTGACACCTCCTCCACCAGTCTATAAAACTAAATTTGACTTTATATAGCAAGTTCCAATCTTAAGATACTTTCTTTTTTAGCTTTATTCTGATTCATAATTCCCTACTGTTTTCTTAATGCAAGTGTACATAAATATTTATAAAATCAAGATGTGGTATCTTGATATGATTAATTAAATATGGATCCTCCCTCCACCAGATTTTACCTTAGTCTCAGATCTTTCTGTAAAGTTAATTAGGCAAGTTTCCTTTGCTTTTTTTTTTTTTCCTAATTGTAGGATTTCCTTGTATAGGAACATGTTGTTTTAGAGTGAGTATGCCACATCGTCCCTTTCCTTACCTCAGTCTGGAATTAATCTAACTTCTGGATCTTTAGGCTGTTAGGTCCACTTCTCAGTGCCACTCAGACGTTTACCTTATTCAACCAGTAAACTGGTAGTCTTTTCAACAGTATGTTTTTTTTTGTTTTGTTTTGTTTTTTACTCAAATTTAGTATAACTATTTGCATAGCATGTACATTTGTTACCTGATATGTGATCTAGAGTTGATTAGGTGTATATAAAATATTGTACCCTCTTGCATATGAAACTTGAATATCTTGCTATTTTGTTTGTCTGTGGGTTATTCTTGACCCAAGAAAGGACTGAGTATGAATAAAGAGGATGACTAGGGAAGCATTTCTCTTCATTAGTCATGGAGTTGGTCACCAGATGATGCACTTTTGATAACACCCCCCTTAGGAAGAAAGGAACATTGATAATACTGTGTGTACCAAGTTTTTGTGTGTATGAGTGGAAAGAGAAAGTAGAACACAGTAGAGCACTAGTGATAACTATTAGGACAATTGAATGCAAAATGTAAATATATGCGGAGAACTGCAGGGACCCAAAATCTGGGAAGGGGGAATGTGGCAATTTGGGCCAAAGGTATACTGAAGAGTGAGGTAAAAATGTACTATCAACTCCCAGAGCAGTTCCATCTCAGGTAGCTGACGCACAGAGACCTTGCAAACTGGGATTCCATTTGTTCTTTGGGAAAGTAAGAAAAATAAGAGTAAGAATAAAGAAAAGTAATGTAGGACGAGCAGAATGAGGACCGCACAGGCTTGTTTATGGCGATGTGTGTCAATGACAGATGCGTGTGGAGTGGGAGAGGCGAGTGGAGATAAAGGATATGAAAACTGGCTTGCCCAATTGTTGGCTCTCATCTAGACTCACACTCCTCTCTGACTTTCTTACTTTGTTCGTGTTTTTCTGTCTCCTGCTTAAACATTGATAACCCAAGCTCAATGCTTGACTACATCTCACCCTCACAGGCACTTATGTCCCTGTCCCACCCAGAGTTCACCTGTGATTTTTCTTTTTTCAGTCCATCATTTTATTTTATTACCAGTTCTCCATCAAATATATTTTCTGTAAATGCCTTGATAATTCCTTACAATTGCAGTTCATTCCAACTACATCTTCCTTTGTCTTTCAATGCTATCTCTTTGCAAGTGATTGAAACTTGGGAGTATAGGACTACTAGATTTTGTCTATATCTTCCTACATTGCTACTCTTCTTTCTTTGTTAGAATGTTTACATTCTTGCAACACTTTTTTTTTCCTCCCATGCACAGTAGCTCTCATAACTGTGTTCTGTGCTGCATTTTCTCTCCCTTGAAGGGCTGTAGTATTTCCTCTTGTTATATAATTTTGAATAGCAAGAATTAGTCTATTCTTGTTTCTTGCGTTCACCTAAAGGGATAAGCAAATGAGTGGACTGGAAAGTTTATGTTTCATTGATTCACAGATAGAACAGTAATAAACACTAGCTAGAGTTAATTAGGTATACAAACTAATGAAGCACAAGATCTTATTTAGGTTTTACTTAGTATTATTCCTTCATTTGACTTATTTTGTTTGTTTTAGTGTCTCTCTGAAGACAAAAATGTGCGTGAAGTTCTACAGAAGCATTTCAATGTGAATAAAAACCTGCGCTCATTACATATGCTAATGGTTTGTATTTGTTAATTAAATTTATTTTTAACTGATAAATGAAAACAAAAATTGCATACTTGGATGAACTCTCTTGATATCTTGATACATGTTTATGCAGTGTTATATTTAAATCAGATTAAACTTAGGCATAGTTTTATTTTTCTTTCCTTTTTATCTTTGCCTTATATTTCTTTTTCTTCTTACAATTACTAGAATTTTGACTAGTGTGTTGGCTAAAGGTGGTGAAAGTGGACCGCTTTGCCTTGTTTCCAGTCTCAATAGGAAAACATTCAATCTTGTAGTATGAGGTCAAATTTTAGCTTTCAATTTATTTTCTATTTTTGGTAAATGGTAGTTATCTAATTCATCTCCTGTTGTACTATAGTGAGAGTTTGTTATGAATGAGTCTAGAATGGGTTACAAATGCTGGATAAGCTGATGAGATCATATAGTTGTCTTTAATTTTTTTACATGTTAGCTTACATATTGATTTTTGAATTTCAACCCAGCCTTCATGCCAGGAAAAAATACCATTTGATCATAGGCTTTTATGGAGTAATTACATCCTAAACTTAAATAATATCAATCAAGAAACAGTTGTTCTATAAATTACTGAACTTCCTTAATTAATATTACGAGCATTAATTTAATATTTCTAGAAAATTATTTGTGGCATGTGTCTTTCATGAGGTTTCAGAAGAAAATATAGACTCTTAACCAGGAAAAAGGATAGGGCCAAAGAAATTGGCCACATTTTGCCCATGTCCTGAGAACTTCAGCAAAGTTGAATTTAAAAGGTGTGGACTAAGGTGTTTGGCAGGGGGGATTTCAAGACAGAAAAGTCTTGAATCTAGTTTGGTGTCTCCTTGTTGCTCTACACTTCTACAATGAAAGACAGCAAAATTAGAGCAGAAAGATAAGAGAAATGTTAAGTTCGTCACAAAAGGAAATGTAAGTAAATTGAAAGTCCTAAACTAGAGACTGCATTGGCCTTGGCTAACATTTCGAAGGGGGTAAGCTAACTGCTCGGGGACAATTGCAATGATTCTCTGAAGGCAAGACCTAACCCATTGATGTCTCAGGCTAGTGAGAATTCAAGAACCCTATTCCTCAAGGTCAGGCAATATAGCCCACATGGTTATGGTTTTAGAAGGAAGAAAAATGCCAATGAGACTAAGCCATGTGAGGGTAGGGTCAGTGTCCCTGCAGGTAGGCATCGCATGAGGCTGTGAAGTTGAATCATAGGTTGTATTGGACACCATTGGATGTTAAGAGATGCCAGGAGCATGGGACATCTACCAGGCAAAACTATGCACTTTGGGAGGATCCTGCTACAGGGGGCACAGATGAACACAGGGAGCAAGCAACCAAATCCTGTTGGAGCCCAGGTGTTTTTATCAGGAGTTACACACACTGGACATGAAGCTGCAAGATTGGATGTTTGCCCAGCTGGGTGTCAATCTTGCATTGGTTCAGTCTTTCCTTACTCTGCCCCATTTCTTCCTTTTTAGAATGGGACACAGTTTACTCTGTGCCATTATATGTTGTCATATGTTGGACGTTTGTGACTTGTGTTTTGATTTTACATGGCTCACAGTTAAAAGATGACCTCAAATGTCAAGTGACTTTGGACTTTAATGCACCTAAATAGGAGATTAGTTTTGCCAACGCATTAATATTTACCATTGAAAACAAAGAATACAAGTTAAGTGTTGCTCCTTAATAGCTCCAGAATTCTCAAATGAGTAATTTTTTTTGTAATTCACATTTCCCTAGATGGTTGCCGTAAGCCGAATAACTGTATCGCACCCATTTCTGACGTCAGCAGATCTGATTGAGGCACACCAGTTGTGTAACATGGATTCTAAGGCAAATATTGTACATGGTGAGAAAGCTGCCTCTTTTTTTTTTTTTTTTTTTTTCACTATTTGGTTTTTCAAAGTCTGAATTTAGATAATGTGAAAGGTATTTGGTGCTGCCTCTCATACCACTTTTAAAATCCAGATAAGATTGTGTTGCTGGTGGTCTCGTTGCCCAAAGTACTGTTGAAGAACAGTCACGGGCATTGAATCATGTGTGCTCACTATCCCTTCGAAAAATCAGAGCATTTTTCTCTCCAGTGAAAAAATGCTGTTTTGCATATAATTTCTGGGGCTTCCCTGGGCAAATCTTACCCAAGGGTGTGTGTGACTTGAAATTATATAATTGCAGTTTCTGTTGATTATTTTTAGTTGGCCATATAGTAAGTTCTTGTCTAATATTCATTCCTATAATCTTCTGTCCTTATGTTACAGATATAAAAATTTAACCTAGATAAGTCATTGAACTACATTGAATATAGAGTATTAGTTTTGACTTCTTCTGCCTCTTAATACCATTACCTTTCACTTTATTTACTCCATGTTGTCAGTCTCATGCGTTGGTCATTGAACTATACCTCATAGTTGTGCCCCTTTTACAATAGGTCTATCAGTCCTGGAAATCTGCCTTATAATAGCAATGAAACATTTAAATGACATCTATGAAGAGGAGCCCTTCAATTTTCAAATGGTCTATAATGGTGAGATAAGAATTTGGTAATTTCTTTCTGAGGATTCCCTGATACTTGAGAATACTAATATCTTCATTGATTACCTTCCAGAATTTCAGAAATTTGTTCAAAGAAAAGCCCATTCTGTTTATAATTTTGAGAAGCCTATTGTCATGAAGGTAAGATTTGATTTACTATTCTTTAATATTTAAGACTGTATTTAGTATTTTTATCAAACCTAATTTGATTATATATACAAAAGTTACACCTTTGTAAATTTTTCAGCTTTTGAGTATTTACCTTTCCACACAAAACTATGTAAAAATGAAATGCTTTTAGGCAGCCAGCCTTAGTTTGTGAAGATATACTGCCCTCTGCTGTCTCTTCTGAGCATTTGCGTCCTGTGATAGAATTAATTGTAGTTTATCAAACACATCAAATATAATAACCTTGTCCCTTTCCACCTCACAAATTGGCTTTGTCTTAGAAGTAAAAGATAAACAAAAATGCAGATAAAAGTCATAAAGTATAAAGTTTTATTTGAAGGAAAGTACCAAGTTTAAAGCTAGAGGGTTTTATTTCACGATACCTTTGTGAACTGTTTGCCCAACAGTAAATTATTTTAAAAATCAAACAATCTCAGTATAATTACTTTGAATGGCAAATATTTCAAAATCTGTAAAAAAAAATAAATGATGAAGTATTTTTCTGTGTTGTCTCTTTTTAATTTGCACATGTGTGGGTGTGGGTTTGGTGTGTGTACGGTACAACAGGAACTCTGGCCACTGCAAAGAAACATTAGATGCTTGTGTCACTTTTTACATCTATTTTTTTTTTGTGTGTGAATACTGGGAAATTGAACCCCAGACCAATAGGCTTTGCAAGCTAGTGCCATCTTCCCAGCCCTGTATTTTTTTCTAGACACATGATTGTAGCAAATCCCAGTTTACTAAATATTCATTGCAAATATCTATTGAATAGAAGGGGGATCAAACAGTGAAGAGTCCCGTTAAGGTAGAAAATGAAGATAGGTAATTTGTTGACAGGTTGTGAAACCTTTAGGCACTAAAAAACTTGGAGCCTGCAACCTCTCTCCTACATGTCCTTCCCACCCTGTAGAATCATTTATGTAAAAGGATCAGCAGAATAGGTCGTCTTGTACTCCGGGGTCTTTTGTGCCTCTTTGTTCTAGCTTTACATAGTCAAGTTTTACATAGATGGAAAGAAAATGCAAAAAGTATTCTTAGATCCTTAGATTTTTGTAGAAGGGAGGACCTTTTATTACAGTACTAGAGAAAACTAGAGTTGTAGTTCAGCAAAGTTAAGCAAAGGTAGAGCAGTCGAGCGCATGTGTGAGGTCTAAGATCACAAACAAAATAAAATAGTAGAGGAGGAAGTATGTTAAAGAATGATTCTAGAAACAGTACCATATTGTCAATACTCAGTTAAAAGGTGTCTTATTTAAGTTCAGTAGTGTGTTAGGGCCTGTGGGTCTTGGGGTTTGTTGGTTGCTTTGTTTTGTTTGTAGTGCTGGGTATCAGACCTAAGGCTTTGCACATAGTAGACAAATGCTTCATCACTGAGATACTTTCCCTATCCATCAGAAAGTTTGTTTTGTTTTTTTTTTTTTAACTGTGGTGATGTCTTATTTCTTGCTCACTGGCTCCCCCCACCCCTGTGCCACCACCCAAGCTGGAATTATCTAGAAAAAAAATTGATGCAGATTTATGCGCAATCATTAGGGGAAAGAGGAGCTTACTAGAGGAACAGGCATAGGTGTCTCAAGAGTCATTGATTATATTGATTTCTCTTTGGGTGGGGGTGGCTTTTGGAGACAAGGCTAGGTCCCATTGTGGCCTCAGGCTATCCTAGAACTCGGTGCCAATTATGGTCGTACTGCCTTTACCTCAGTGTGCTGGGATTAGAGGTGTTTACCACCATGTCTGTCTGGATGGCTTGTTATACCTATGTATCTATTTTTGGAACTGTTGATTTCAACTACATTTTTTTCCCCTGCCACATTGACCCCAACCAAACCCTAGCTGCTATTTAGGTTAAAGTTTAACTTTTCTTCCTCTGTTACATCTAAGCTATTTCTTTGATCTTTCAGGCTTTTGAACACTTACAACAGTTGGAATTAATAAAGCCTATGGAAAGAACTTCAGTAAATTCACAGAGAGAATACCAGCTTATGAAGCTACTTCTGGATAATACTCAAATTATGAATGCTCTGCAGAAATATCCAAACTGCCCTACAGATGTTAGGCAATGGGCAACATCGTCACTGAGCTGGCTGTGAATCTTTTAGACATACTTCTCTAAGAAACTAAAAGCCACTGTCTTTTAACAAGATACATTGTTGCATTCCTTTACAAGGAGGGTTGTGCTTATGCGAAACATGTTTACATAATATCTTGGCTGTTACATAATGGTATGATGAGGATACATGATGTGATATACATGTTCCAATGATTGACTTAGAATGCAGAAAGTAGTACAAAGAAACAAAACGTGACTGCTAGGGATGGAACCAAATGATTATTTAATAAACATTGGTGAAGTATTTTTGTGATCCATTTTGAAAGTTCATTTCCATGCCTTTTTAACAAATCTTCGACATAAGGCACAATGCTAAGAGCTAAAGTTATGTTTAGTAATCTTGGATTATAGTTGGAAATCCACCTTCGGGGGCTTTTTTTTTTTTTTAAAGTGTACATGCAGATTTTGGATTCTGTCCCAAACCCCTGCTCTTCTAGCTATGAAGACTTCTCAGTTTAGCTAGAGGATAGATCGTACCCATGAGTGAAAAATGCCACAGAACTGAGAGATGGCTCTTTTAGATTTATCAAATTGTTTTTATACCATCTACAGCAGAATCATTTAGAAATTTTTATTTTTAGTATGTAGCTCAGGCTGGGCTTAAATGCCGATCCTCATGCTTCCACGGTTCAGCAGTTTCCTACCTGTGTGGGCCATCATAAGTGGTCCTATTGGCATTTTTTTTTTTTAATGTAAATCTAGGGCCCTGTGTTAGCTGTTTAAAGAATTCCCCAAAAGATATGTGGAATATCAGTCGAAGCATCCATTGTAAAGTTTAGGGATCCATGACCTAACACAAGTGTGTGTTTAAAATGAAATTTAATAAGCACTCTGTCTTGAATTGTTAAAGAATATTTGGTTGCAAATTTTATCATAGATTTATAAAAGAATCCTTGCCTGTGCAATTTATAGTCCATTTAACTGTCAAGAGTTCTGAGGCTTAAATACTATTATTTACAAATTGAGCAGTAATGTCAGTGTCCAGAATAACAAAGGATGGAAATGACTGGTTGGTGGATTCAATAATTCATCTTGGTTTGACACCAGGGCCTTCATAAGACAAAGATCAAAAATAGTTATCTACCACGTTTTTATAGTGCTCTAAAGAAACAAGGAATCTCAAATATAAAAAAACAATCTGTGCATTAAAGTGGCATACTATAGTTATAACCCATTCTTTTTTTCATATTCATTTGTGAGAGAGAATGGTCACACCAGGGCCTCCGGCCAGTGCACACTCCATACACATGCTCCGTTTCTCTTTCAGCAGTATCTCTTCAAGGCCAAGGCTTTCAGACTGGTTCCATGCCAGTCTACACATTTTTGTGGCTGTTTTTCCAAAATACTCAACATAGCTAGCTCACTACTAAGACTTAAAGCAAAAATGTCTTTAAAAAATTCCAGCCAGATAGGCTCGTTTGTATTCTCTTTCTTCATTCCTGAGATTTGCCTAAGGAGAGTCGAGAGTTTGAGGCCAGCCTGAGCTACACGGTAACATTATCTCAAAAACAAATTCAATAGATGGAGGAGGGACAAAATGGGAGGGGAAAGAAAGAAAACTTTAAAGTTCTGAAATGTCAGGAAATTAAAATCTGCCTTAAAAGGCTGTTGAGGGTTGGGGAGATGGCTCAATCAAGAAGGACCTGAGTTCAGATCATTAATGCCCATTAAAATGCGGGTAGGCATGGTGTACAGCTCTAATTCCTGCTGGGGAGGTGGAGGTGGGCCTTTTGGGGATTATTGGCTAGCTTGTCTAGCGGAATTAGTGATCTAAAGGTTCAGCAACATCTTAGAGAGTAAGGTGGAGTGGTTGACCTCTAAACCTCCATGTGCAGGTGCACACAACTATACATCCAAAAAAAAAAAATTAGGGTTCTGCTTCTTTGACTACATAAGAACCAGAGAAGGTAGATCCACAACCAGCCATGCAAACTTAACTATGAGGAAAGACAATTTTCCATTCTTAGCAGTTATGGTAAAAATGGAAAAAAAGCAAATGAGGAAAACTGAAGGTCATACAAGTAAAGTATATATGCATATATCCCAAAGGCATTTTGAAGAGGTAGGTGGGTGGTATGAATCTTCATATTCCTTAATACAAAAACTAAAATGCATAGGCAAATTTTTTAAACAACTTAATCTCATAAATCATTCAGACTATATTAGTTAAACAGAAACTAAATTACAAATGCCCTAGTTAAAAAACACTTAGTAATAAACATGTGTCAGGCATATTGATAAACACCTGTAATCCCAGCACTTGTGAAGTAGAGGTAAGAAGACTCAAGCTAGACAAAAGGCTCCAAAGTAGTCCAACAAGAATAATGTGAAGAGTGTAAAGACGCTTTCTTGGGCCAGGTGTGGTGGCACACACCTTTGATCCCAGTTCTTGGGAGGCAGAGGTAGGAGGATCACTAACTTCAAGACCACACTGAGATTACATAGTGAATTCCAGGTCAGCCTGGGCTAGAGTGAGACCCTACCTCAACCCCCCCACACACACACACACAAAGGACCCTTTCTTATTGAAGAAAAGATATTGGGAACAAAAACTCAAACTTCTTGAATCGTGGATTGAACAAGCATGCAGTGCACTTTTTGTGTTCCCTCCACAAACTAGATTCTTGTTGAGACCTCATACATATGCATCTCTGAGGAATTACAATCTGTTAACTGTATGATCATGCTTTGCATACGTCATAGTATCTAACTGACTTCCTAAAGAATCACACTGCACAACATGCTGTGGTAAACACAGTTTTTATGTGACCATCGTGCACGTTCTGCCTTGGTTTTCCTTTTGATTTAGTTTAGAAGGCAATGCTGGTTCTTTCAAATCCGGAATCCAAGTGTTGCTCCGACCATGCCAACAAGGCTGCAGAATTGCTTTGATAGAACAGACCAACAGAGGTTAGAGTGGGAATCTAGTCAGCCTACACAACCAAGGGAAATGCCATCACCACTATCCCCATTTCAGTAAATCTCAAGACAGGCCTCACTAGGAATTAGAAAGCTACTAAGAACAGAGAGCTAAAGAAAAACTACATGTGCAAATACCATATTCACTTTTTATTTATCTTGGGGGTGGGGTGGGGACAGCATACATTTTATTTGTACAATATTTAACAATCACTTAATCCAAGGTGGGATTTTATGGGGACTTTTTTTAGCTGCTAAATACTTGCAGAAAAAAATAGCAAGTACAATTTGACAGTAGTACAACAACCTGTGCCCAAAACACTGACAAGAAATACAGAGTAAAACTAAAATAATTGCTTACCAATATCTTAAGAGGTAACAAATCGGATATGGGTTGAGACTGCATAAAAAACGTACTGCTGGTTGAGTATCTGAGGTAAATTATGTTCAATCAAGATGCTACTTGTATCATTTTGTCCATAAATTGTAAATAATTTTATGCACATTATACCAAATGTTCCTTAAAAAGTAATTTTCAAAAAAGTAAAAAAGAGAAACTGGAAAATATCTGTGGTGAAGCATTAAAAAAAAAACAAACAGTAATTAGTTTATTCCACTAAACTACCATCTACCTGACCAGGGGTTTTCCCCAGCCACCTGCATTTTACTCACACGTGGCTATGTAAGGATTAGGGAAAGGGACGGAAAAGATGCTGTTTTCATTACTTTGTGATACATGGTTCCATTTTTAAATTCCAATGATGGTGGATTTTTTCCTGATTGTATTTTCAAAATGTCACCATAAAAGATAGTGCAAGTTCATAGGACCAATAATTGTGAGGCACAGTCTCTCTTCTGGAATTCACAAGGTACCTGTAATAAACATTCAAACAAGAGTCACACATCACATGCTAAAAACTCGCTAGCATCTAAAGTACATAGAAGATCTGTGCAGGGCATAGACTTCAAATAAAGTCAATACTGGTTGATCGTCCATCAGTCCTATGGCAGTTGATCATAAAGCATTTCTCACACGGGAACCTGGGCAAGGTAGAAGAGGGAAAGAGCAGCAGCTCCCACGGGTATCAGAAAGGCCACATACAAAGCAAATCAGGAGCACCATACACATGAAGTTACTGGGGGTCTCAGTCCCCCCCCCAAAAAAAAAATAAAAGAAACACCATTATTTTGTCATTGATCTTCTAGTGTTCCTGGCTCAAACTTCCTTGCTAACTTGCCCACTCTGTACTGACTGTAAACCAACACTAAAATGCCCTGCAAAAGGAAGGTAACAAGACTAGAAGGACAGGTAGTCACAGGAACATTCTTATTTTACTGCTTTAAAAATTTTTTTCTACTGATGTAATTCTCAAGAGAATGCAAGTTTTAAAACTGATTAACTAGAGTTAAGTACAATACCCAAGATTTCTAAAAAATTTTCCTACATGAAGACATTTTATATTGTGAATAACAGGTCTTAATATTTATCTGTAATGCTTTCCTAAGCCAAACATTCATCATCATAATATCTCTTGTTTTTGCTTCAACCTTGACTTTTGAAAAGGGGGTTGAATGTTTACAACAGGTAGAAATTTTTCTTTGGGAGACTAACAATTTTCTCTTATGCACATCCTCTTGATTCAATTCCAAACTAAATCAAACCCAAATCAAACACTTGAGAGGCTAAATACTTTTGAAATAAAAATGGTAAACAAGGAAATGGAAAATCTAAAGAATACAGTGAGGCCTTGGGTACATACATGAAGAGCAGAATTCTCTGTGGTGTCTGTCTGGCACACACAAGAATGCTCTCTCTCTCTCCTCCCTGCTCAGAGTCTGTTCGCCTATGTATTCTTCATATAAATAACTTATGATTCCCAGAGATTAGTGCATATTATATGTAAAATGTAGTGTATCATGTGGTTAAACAACCATTTGAAGATAATGCATTCACAGTGAGCTCCTGAAAGTGACATGTAAAAAGTTGGATGTTAAAATTGACATGCATTTTAAAATGACCCCCCCAAAAAAAAGGAACATAGCATAATACTGGATATTTGTTGGTAATCTGAAAATTCAGTAAATTGTTTGTTTTACTTGGGCCTGTATAAATTTGATAAAGAATCCAATTCTATTCTATGTTTTAAAAAGCGTTTTGGCACCTACCTGCCATCAATTCCATTTTCTTAGCAAAGATAAGGCAAAAACGATAGTGAAAGCAATTTGGGGAAGGAGGCTAGGTTCATCACCTAGATCAACACTGGTACCTCTAAAATGTCATTGCATATTGTAAGTTATTTAAGTTCAACTTGTTATCCCTGATTGTTTTAAAGCAGTAACATCTGAAGTCTGTGCTTAAAGGTTAATATCTCTACCCTAAGATAATTCTTTTCACATCACAGACATCAAATATTACTCTGACAAGATGGCACCAAGCGGAAGTATAGTGATAAAATTACAAATCTCAAAGCAGAGTGAGGAATTCTGGATGACACTTCCTGAGGTGATCCTAAAACAGTGATAAAGAATGTCCCACACACTGTTTGGTGAAAAGAAATACACTACAATTTTACATATATAAATAGGAAAAAAAAAGTAGTTTAAAGATAAAATGAAGAGCTCTCCAGTGTCACAGCTCACTTAAAATGTTAAGTCATGCTTTACATTTTCAAATATTTCCCAAACACAGCACACCTAAAATAAAATACTAGTTAAGTATGCAATATTTGGGGACCTGGATATAAGATGAAGCTTTAAGGGAAAAAGAGAGAAATGACACCATTCCTTTCGTTTCAAAAAAAAAAAAAAAACAGCACTTTTGTTTTCCCTAAATTACAAGCCAGCACAAGAAAAACACTGCTTTACAAGTGGCCACTTATTATTGGCACTAAGCATAGCTTACCTTATTTTTCTTAAATAACACAGTGAATTTGTAATACCTTGTTATAAAACATGGATCGATTTATTATTCAAATTTTTGTTAGTGTTTTCAATTCTATAATTTAGCAACCGTGGAACTGAGGTATACCTTGTTGAGGGAGGTTAAAGTAATGCTTGGAAGCCTCTTTACTGTACCCCACTTTGATGACTGGTTTATGTACACAGAACAGCAGCACACTAAACATTCACAAGCTGTGTCATGTTGGCATTACAATAGTCATTATAGAAACAACAACAGCAAATGCAATAAAAACAAGTTACCCTTTTTAAAATCTGAAATGAAAAGTTTTTGATTTAAAAAAAAATAGCAGTAGTTCATTTAAGGAATTAGTGTCTTCTGGCAGACATTAAGAAATCTGACGTCAGTTTTCAAACACTTGATTAGCCAAGTCCAAAAATCCTTGATTGGAGAGGGCCACATTCTTCATGTATACTTTTCTCAAAAGTTCCTTTATAGAGTCTGTAACTTTACTCTTAATAGCATGTCCTTCACATCTGTGCCGCGGGCAATGCAGTAAGTGTCCCAGAGCCACATTTTCAACAAAGGGCTGCTTGCTTACATGTCCAGGAGGCATCCCACTCATTTCTTTTCATACAGAAAACTCTTTCTTTAGCTTAGCAGCTCCAGTTCTGAGTGTCAATTCTCAGTGTGTACAGATGGTGCGACCATCATAGACTAGATTCTTTGGGTGGAAAGTCAACATTTGTCACCATTGTGACCACTGTTACAATGTCCTCTGTGGTAATGATATTTGTTAGTCTTTGCATCTGGGTAATTCTTTCACCCACACATCCAGCTGATAACCTGGCTTCTGCATCATGATCCCAACACTCTTCTATCGTTTCACAGAGCATTGCCATTCCCTAAGAGGAGAAAAACAGTCACACATAACAGTGGGTTTTGTTTTCTATTAGGAAATAGACTAACACTTTTATTAAATGCTGTTTTGTGGGTAAAGATTTCAAGATCACCAGTTTGATATTGTCAACATTCACTTTGTTTCTGATGCAACCTAAACTGGCCTCTAACTTCTGCTCAAGCCTTGCGAGCGATATGCTACCACGCTCCACTTAGTATCATGTTCAAGACCATGAAGAAAATTATTTTGTTCAAGAATTAAGGATTCAAAATAGGAATATATATATATATATTTTTTTTGGGGGGGGGTATCAAGGTAGGGTCTTGCTATAGCCCAGGCTGACCTGGAATTCACTATGTATCCTCAGGGTGGCCTTGAACCTACAGTGATCCTCCTACTTCTGCTTCCCAAGTGCTGGGATTAAAGGCATGCGTCACCATGCCCAGCTTGGAATATATAATTTTTAAGTTCCAAAATCCTTGTCCATTGTTCTTAACTCAGATGATTTCAGTGTGGACCTTTGAGGCTGACTCAAAATCAGCTTTAATGGGAGCACTCATTTTTAACATTTTTAGGTTATTATAGGCTTCTCTACTTTGCAATTAAAATACAATAATAAGAAGCTATATGAGAAGATTCTCTACCTAGTTTCTAGTTATATTGACCCCATTCCTAATTCCATTTATACCAAAACTCCTTAAGTACTTTTGAGCTGTTCCTTTCCTGACTTTATTAATTTTAAAGCATTCATAACAACTTCAAGTTCTAAACCCAAATCAAAAGACTAAACTTCATGAAATAAAAATCTTGATTCCTAATAAGTTTTAAAATGGCATCTGTTGGAAGGTAATGGTCAGCAGCACTGCCCAGCTATCCATAGGCTCAAAACCAGGCATTTATTTTCCTATGAAGCTTTTCAAATAGAAGACACTCAAGAACACTGAAGTGAAGAGCCTTACAAGGCTCCATGGCTTCATGACCAATGACAGATACAAAGCCCTTAAAACTCTGGAACAATAGCTGCAAGCCTTTAATCCCAGCACTCGGGAGGCAGAGGTAGGATCACCATGAGTTCAAGGCCTCCCTGAGACTACATAGTGAATTCCAGGTCAGCCTGGGCTAGAGTGAGACCCTACCTGGAAAAAAAAAAAAGAAAGAAAAAAGAAAAAAACTCTGGAACAAAACATCCTGTTATGAAGATCACCTTCACAGAAGAGAATGTGCTGAGAATAAATCCTCTGAAAAAATGTTTTATTGGAATTTCAAATTAAAAACTAATTGTATAACTTACTGCATGTTTCTGCCAATAATCTCTTAAAACAGGCCTCTTTTTTTTATGCACAACAACTTCCTGCATATCTTCAAGAGATGGATGCTGACCAATTTCCTCCTCAAATGGCAACATGTACTCATCTACAGGTCCTAAAAAAAAGAAAAGAAAGAAAGCCGTTTTATTTTTATTTTTTTAAAATATTTTATTTATTCATTTTCAAGCAGAGAGAGAGAGAGAGAACACCAGGGCCACCACCTTGTGGTTCTGGCTTATGTGGGTCCTGGGGAATTGAACCTGAGGCCTTAGACACTGGAGGCAAGTGCCTTAACCTCTGAGCCATCTCTCCAGCCCGAAAGCCGTGTTTAATGAAAATCTTCCAGATGGGTACAAGCATCAAGTATATCACCTTTTTCTCCCTCTACATGGTATCATGACAGGAGAGAAGGTGACTGTCAATTGTACTTCTATCACAGGGAGAACAAACTTTGGAGATATCTGTTTAGAAGTTTGTGATGGTTGGTTGGTTGTTGGAAGAGGGTCTTGCAATATATCTTAGGCTGGCCCTGAACTCTTGATCTTGCTATCTGCTTTGCCAAGCAGTTTAAGAACTTCTCTACTATGTACAGTGTGTGTGACCTGGAGAAGAGTGGATAAAGGAACCAGCTCCCAGCAATTTAGATAAGAATGTTATAACACTGTTTATTTATCTCTGACATGCTTACGCCTGCCTGACCCACAGGAGTACTAATGTACTCCCTCATAAGAAGTGCCAAAAGCTGGTTTATTTATTTAAATCAGAAATATGCTCGAAATAAAGTTCCCATCAAGTCAGA
This sequence comes from Zapus hudsonius, assembly GCA_004024765.1. Classification (NCBI taxonomy): domain Eukaryota; kingdom Metazoa; phylum Chordata; class Mammalia; order Rodentia; family Dipodidae; genus Zapus; species Zapus hudsonius. Next base: position 50,370 of record PVHP010003620.1, read on the forward strand.
ATACACCTTTACAGACAAAATTTCTTCAACACAACATCAGTAATCTATCTTAGATCTACTCAGATAAATAGGAAAATGCTGTTAAGAGCTAGTAACTAAATGAGCCAGGTGTGGTGGTGCATTACTTTAATCTCAGCACTGGGGAAGTAGGAGGGTCACTGTGAGTTTGAGACCAGCCTGAAACTACATAGTGAATTCCAGGTCAGCCTGAGCTAGAGCGAAACTATACCTCAAAAAGAAAAAAAAAGGCTGGAGAGATGGCTCAGCGGATAAGGCACTTGCCTCCAGTGCCTAAGGCCCTGGGTTCAATTCCCCAGGACCCACATAGGCCAGACCCACAAGGTGGTGGCTCTGGCTCTCTCTCTCTCTCTCTCTCTCTCTCTCTCTCTCTCTCTCTCTCTCTCTCTCTCTCTACTTGAAAATGAATAAATAAAATATTTAAATAAGAAAGAAAGAAAAAAAAAGAAACAAAAAAAGGAGAAAAAAGTTTAATAAGTACTTAGCCTGACCAGAAAAAGTATGCTATTTATTGTCATTTTTATCTTCAGAGAAAAGGTGGCCTTGCCTCTTGGAAATAAAGCTCATAAAGTCACACAACTAGTAAGTGGTAGGGTTGAAATGTGACAACTTCTCTGACTCTAAAAGTCTGCTTTTAGTCACTCTATCTCTTGATAGAAACTGGTCACTACTGAGTAATTTCGCTGACCAAAGGTGTGTGTGCATCTATATAAGCCTTGTTCAAGATTTTGAAATGTACCAATACTCATGAGTAGAATACAATGAGTATAAAAGAAGGAATGAACTCTTAGATGACTGGACAGTCTCTGTGTAGCACCTCCACTGACTCAGAACTAACATGCTAAGGTGTCTATTCAACCTTCATGTGCTCTACAAGTAGCAACACTGGGATCAATAGAAAGTTTGTAAAAGAAAATAAATAAAGCTGACTCTTGGGCCTCTATCAAGTTAGATTCTAAATCTCAGCAAGATTTCCATGAGTTTGGTATGCATATTAAAGTTTGTGAAACAGTAAATTTTAACCAGTATCAATTAGACACTGGCCAGTGTAAAAGTATCCACTGTAGCAGAATGGCTCATACTATCTCTTCGGCCCAAGTATTTCAATAGCATATATTTAAAAGCATTAAGAAAAGTCAATATCCTTTTGTCTTCCATAATAATAGCATTCCTCATAACCCCTTTTCACATAAAGCAACTCAACGCCTAAATCACTGTTGCCTTACATTTCTCAGATTATTCGTCGAAGTATAGTTACGAATGCTTTATACACTTGAAATGCCTCATTATGCATATTTCTCCTATCTTACTCTATAATTCTCCAGAATTTATTTCATGACCCTAACTAGGTACTACTTGAGGGAAGAGTCTTGCAGCCCCTAAATCCAGTGGTTTGCTATGAAGGATCCACATGTATTTTCCTATAGTATCTGCTATCTACCTACTTCTGTTTCCCTCACTACACATATCTTCTACTTTGAGTCAAGATACAATGAACAGCTTACTCCACCTATAAACTTCAGAGCTAAAATTATTCTCACAAACTTTCTTAGGTTTCAATCGTGGAAGAATGAATGGTTATCCATTTCTAAACATTCTTACTAAGTTCCCTTCAAAAGTTTAGAGCCATAAATCAAGCTGCATATTCCAGAGATATTTCTGTCTTCTACTTGACAGCACTTTACAGTATTCAGAAAATAAGTGCTTCTTAGCCAACATTGGTTAAGTTACTCATACATTCTTATATATTCAACATAATTTCTTTGATAGAGTGCAATTGGAGTTTTTGAGAATTATAAATTGGAACAGGTCAAGCTCATTTGCTTGGGGATCTAACTTTATCAACAAAAGTGCTACAACAAACTATAAAAGAGGAAACAGCCCATGAAGTAGCACTAAAAGCAGTATGCAGAACACAGCAATTTTTCGCACTTAGAATATATTCAGTTTTATAGTCAATGGCAAATGTGTGTATGACTCAAGCAAGAACTTCAATAATAAGAACAAAGAATAGGAACTCTTAGAATTAAGGTGCTGTGTGTGGTACACAATGTGAGTAATGTTCATAATAAGGTCTAAATGGGGTCAGACCTTCAAAGTTTTAAGAGGCAGAATTTAACTTGTTTTTCATCCAAATACATAGAATTCTATGTTTAAAGAATACAAGTGTAGGGCTAGAGAGATGGCTCAGCGGTTAAGGCACTTGCCTCCAGTGCCTAAGGCCCCGGGTTCAATTCCCCAGGTCCCACATAAGCCAGACCCACAAGGTGGTGGCCCTGGTGCACTCTCTCTCTCTCTCTCTCTCTCTCTCTCTCTCTCTCTGCTTGAAAATGAATAAAATATTAAAAAAAAAAGAATACAAGTGTAATCTGGTTAGTTAAATATATGCTAGCATTCCCCCGGTGCTGAACAGCCTCAGCCTGGGTGTCTTGAAAGACTGTCAAAATCACAAGGGTACAGCTCTCCCCCAAAGAGTTGACTGAGAGTGTGAGCACAGGACCAATGTGACCTAACCAAAACAGCCCTCTCAGAATCTGGACTCACCTACCAGCTGTTTAAATTTCCTCATCTATGAAACAGAACCACCTCCAAAACTGTTTTAGGAACTAAGCTGAAAGTTGGCTAAGTATGGTAAATCTAGCAATGATAAAGGACCACTCCCCACTCCTGTCCATGCCTGCTCCTACACCCCTGCCCTCTGCCGCCTGAACTCTATACCACCTTTTGAAGCCCATTAAAAGGAAACTACTTTTTTACCTTTTAATGTAATCATCCCTTTCCATAAATGTGGCATATGTACTTTTGTAAAAATACTTTTTCCCTTACCATCTGCAGCAGTGCAGCGAGACGCCAGTTCCCATAGGACTAATCCCATGGCGTACATATCTATCCTCAAAAATGCATCCCTCTGGAAGTTTATAGCACCCTCTAAGACCTCTGGAGCCATATACCTCCGGGTACCAACCTGAAAAAGATTGTGAAAGCAAACAGTACTCACTTATTGCCTTTATGAACTTGCATTTTATGATTTTGAAAAAAGAATCAATACCAAATATGGTTTATCTATCCAAGGTAAAGTAACTGAATTACAACCACTATACTATAGGGTCTATACAATAAGATCACTGCTGGGCATACTTAAAAGCTGTATCAACTGACATACTGTCAGAGGGTTAGAGGAGTGTTCCCCTGTGTAGGTTTAACCAAAAAGAGCTGAACAGTCATTTTTCGCTGGGAGAAGGAATAGAGAAATAGGCATACTTTTCACTGTACCTTTCAGACTATTTGAAATATACAATTACAAACTTCACTAATATACATTTAAGATAGTGTAAAAAGCACTAACCAAGATGAATTTTTTTCGAAAAAACCTATCTGTATCAAATTTTATTTATTCATGAATTCTTCTGTCTTGCAGTCCTTTATTTATATCTTTCTCCAACAATTTGGTATTTCATAGTCTTGTAACTATGGTTACCAAGCTAAGTGCAGCTAGCTCTGGTTGGTGCTTGACAATGTTCCTCACATAAATGCTGAGAAGTTTTCAGGAGCTACCTGCATAGACACACTGTCCTTGAGCAGCAGCTCCACGAGCAGCTTAGGTACAGGTGCTTTCCAGAAGCCCATCCTAGGTGACTGATCTCTAGACTACAAGCCATGCACTTGGATGCAAATATAACAAAAACCATTTAAAAGTTAGGACAAATCATTAAAATTCTGAGCTCAAGTTTTTTAATTCATTTAACGAGAATACAAAAGTAGCTTTTTGCCACTCTGAGTAACTAGTTTAACTGCACTGTTTCTAAGAAGTCTACTTTTCTCTTAAGGATAAATTTATGCCATCCAAAGTTACCAAAGTTATTATACAAAGGATGAAACTGCTCCCAAATTTTGTCCTGTGATAATCACTCACACAATAAGCATAAGTTTGTTCCAAGGCTTTCCAAGCACTGAATTCTGTCCCTAGACTTTCTACACAATCTCCATTTTAGTAATAATTTCCCCCAAAAATGCCTCCAGACCCAAACAAAACACATGTGACCTTCTCTATGACTGCTCACCACTGTCCTGAACTAAAGTTTTAAATTATTAACCAATGTTGCCAAAATTGATTGCACCATGATTGTCTACAACTATATTCTTAGGGATGAAGATGATATGGTTGGAGAAAGGAAATTCCAAATTAACTGAGCAAATGATTAGCATGCCCAAAAGATAAAGAAATGATCCGAAACTACAAGAATCACTTGGCTTTGTAGGAAATGTCCAGTTCAGGTCAAATTGGTTTTCTTGATTAAAAGATGACTTTTGCACTAGTAAAAACACCTTTGCTAGCCTCATAGTTTCTGAGAATAAAATGTATGGGTACTATTCTTCCCTTTGGCTTTCCTAAAGGTTCACATCTATTTGTCTAGCCCACAACTAGTGTTACACACCTCATTCAGGTCTTTTCTGAACTCTAGAGAGAATTTAGGTTTTAAAAAAAAGTCATCAAGTTGAACAGAGTTAATGAAGCATTAAAGAACCAAATGAAAGAAATCAGTCATGAAGAAATATGGAAAGAAGTTAATACACAGTAATGGAAAGAGTAATCATTGTTCCTTCACTCCTCTTAAGTTGGTGAAAAAATTAACAAGCTAAAACAGAGTTAATTCTTAGAATTCACTAAGAATATGGTTTAATAAAAGCTGTATTTTCTGTGATCATTTTCTTTAAATCTATAACATCTAAGAGTTAGTAAATACTTATCTAAATCTCAGTTCTATCTTCCATCCTCAGAAATGTAACATGTCATTCTTGATTAAATGCTGATTTAGTAGTCACCATCGCAACAATCTTCCTTACATTTTAGTTAATATCCTTACCTGTCCATGAGTATCGCCTGCAGACTTGCCAGCCTCAAACTTCAATGCCAACCCAAAGTCAGCAATGCAAGCTGTCAGGTTGTTTTTCAACAGTACATTTTTACTTTTGATGTCCCTTCAAATAAGAAGACAAGTACTTTAATTACCTTTTCTTTTACAACTTACTGAAAGTGGAAAGGGGGGAAGTATGCATGTTACTGAACAATAGTTACTTAAAACTATGACAGACAAAGGGAAAAGGATAGAAAGAAGGCTTTTATGTAGTCCCCAAAATATAGCTTCAAGCACAGGATAGGTGATGAACTCCAAGTCATCATTGAAACAAGGAGTCCTCTCCATAGAGCAGTTTTACACAGAGCTCTATTCCAAAACTATGTGTCACTGATACTACTCCCACAAACTAATTATTAGGTCACTGCTTTGTTAAAGTAATGAGAATATTTCAAAGCTTTAGGTGCAAATTCCCACACAAAAAAAATTTTAGAAAAATCCAGTTTTTAAGAACACAACTGGATCTTTTGTCTATAGGAATCGTCCTACATTTCCCGGTCCCTACTATTTCTTTGTTTTACTTACTTTTTGTAGAAAGTATCCCTGGGAATATATCATACATAGAAACATTCTACCATAAAGCTTAATTTGGTTTTCTGAAAAGTTCATCCATTTTAAGGCAGTAAGACAGCCTCCTATACACATCTGCCTCAACTGGTTGATCCTCAAGACTACCCAGGCTAAGCATGTCTATGACCAGTAGGGACACTTATGGGTACAGTCACATATGTTAGCAGCGGAACAGATAGAGGACAGGTAGATTTAACTGTTCCAAAACCCAACTGGGGTCAGTCTCAAAAGATTTTTCAGAGTCCTGAAAGGTTCTAAGGCATTTGTTCCAACAGAAGGCAGACTGCAAGAAAGAAGATAATAAAAGGGACCCTTTCTGAAAGGCATGTCAATTACAGTGTGCAAAATCAGACTACAAAGTAAATGCACTCAACTGAGCATTCACTAACTGATCCATGAACGCATATTTTTAAACAGGGTTAGAAATGTAGAGCACTTGCCTAGCATGCATGAGTTCAATCCTCAGTTGGGCTCAATCCCTAGTAGTACCAGAAAAGTATGGAACAGACTTTTAAACTGAATGTAAGGTGATGACTTAAATCCCAGATTCAAGGCAATTAAAATACACAGCAAACTGAATCCATTCTCTAGGAACAAACTTTTTAAAAAAATTTTCAAGGTGTAACAACTGTTGAGTCTGGATATTATTTCTTCAATGGACAATTTTTTAGATAAAAGAATCAGTTAATGAATATATGACCATTCAAAAGATAAAGAAAATACTCAAAATCTTTCCTTAATTTCATACCCTTGTATATCTATTTATAATCATCCATAAAGTAAATTGTGGTGTAAATTAAAATAATTTATCCTCTGTATTAAAAAAAATTTCATTTTCAAAAATGCTTTCAGAGACAAATTAAAACATAACACAATTAAACTTTACTGATGACAGTAACATGTACATTACCCAAAATACTTCACAGCCAATCTCAAAACTGACTTAAAAGCCATATGAAAATTATTTGTGTCCTGGGATATGACTGCATAGATAGGGCAAAAATAAATTTGACCCAAAGGATTGAGTTTAAATTATATTGAATTATCTGGGACAAAAACATAAATCTAGCTCTACCTGTGAGATATTGCTGGCTTGTGGCCGTCTTTTAACCCAGGTATGTCTTCATGTAAATATGCTAATCCTCGAGCCATGGTTTCTGCAATATGACATAGTTCATTCCAAGAGACCACATTCGCTTTAAGGAAGTCTGACAATGACCCCTAAGGAAAGAAAGGAAAAAAACATTAGCTCTTGACAAAAGTTGTAATCAAACTGACTGTTCTTTATACTGTAGGTGGTTACCAAAGGCTCCATAGCTTTCCTTTCAGTGTACAGAAAGCAATTTCTAGGGTGGCTAAATTTCCCTCCAAGTCACATTAATGAACATTTGACCACAAAGGACTGATTTTTAAAGGTTCATTACAAAAATAGTCAATCCCCATCCACCTGTTTAAAAGGTTAAAAACAAAAGACTAATTCAAAATCTTGAGAAAAAAAATTTAAGTGAAAATATACTGACACCATAGGGCAAAGATAGCCATATCTAAAACCATATTTAAATAACCACTAATATCAAGTGCCTTCCTTGGAAATGGGGAAATGGCTCAGCAGGTAATGGTACTTGTTTGCAAAGCCTGCCAGTTCCGGTTTAATTCCCCAGTAACCATATAAAGCCGGGTGCACAAAGTAGCACATGCAACTAGAATTCAACTGCAATAACAAGAAGTACTGTCACACCCATGCTCTTTCTCAAAATAAATAGTAAATTGATAGATGGATGGATGGATAATAGATATGTAGGCAGACAGACAGATAAAATGCTTTTTAAAAAATAATCTTCCTCTAGACTCTATGGAGTTGAGAAATTACTATTATCTTTATGGCCAAGTACTAAGTGAAGTATAGCCACTTACATTTAATAATGATGAAACTAATTATCAGCACAATTCCTAGCTGGGCATTGTGGTGCATGACTATTATCCCAGCACTCAAAAGGCTGCTTAGGCAGGAAGATCATGAATTTAAAGGCCAGGCTAGGCTAGGTAGCAATATTGTCTCAAAAAAGAAAAAAAAAAACATAAAAGAAACCCACAATTTTTTACTTCATTAGTGGTACTTTCCAGCAACTCAGAAAACTGAAAAATTGAGGGAGAGTATCAAGTGTGTTTTCGTGATATTGCAAGTTAGTAACAGATGAAAGATCATATAAATTTCCAGACTACAGTTTTATCATAAAGCAAGGTTTATTAGAGTTGTAAGATAAATAATACATGCTAAAAAAAGGTCATAAAGTTCATGAAATAGATTATAAACGATAAAAATTAGTTAACATTTTCTTTTCTAAAATAAGTATCCATAAGAGAAGTATCTATAGCACAAGAAATCAGGGACAAAAGAAGATTTTATGAGTAGAGGATTAGGTTTTTAAAAAGTTATATTTGCTCTTTTGTTTAAAAAAGTTTAAACACTTTTATTTATAACTGATTTATGGCTCTAGGTCAAATATTAATCAACTGTGATAACATACTATCTCTCAAAACATAATAGTCAAAATTAGGTAGGAAGGCCAAGTCTAATTTTACTAAACCTAAGTATTAAGTAGTTTACCTTTTCATGAAATGCTGTAATTAGCCAAAGATCTACATCAACACTGGTGCCTCGTTTTTCTGCGCCAATGAACTGTAATATATTCTCGTGCTTCATTCCAGGTAAACTATAGACTTCATATTCATTCTGCCATGACTGTTTGTCCTACAATTACAAAGAAAGAATAGCAACAAGCCAATACAGGAAAATAAACCATGTCTACTGACTCATACAAGTTCTATTACAAAGCAAAACAAAAAACAAAAGCTACGTATAAAGTCTTTTGTTTTTGTCCATTCCCTAAAAAACTATTTCTTTTGCTAAGTGTACAAACACAATTTCATCAAAAATGCTGCACTTCTTGAATCTTAAATGTAACACATTCTGCTTACAAGTTATTATTGTAAATACTACCTGGTGTCATTTTTGTTCTCATTCACAATAATCTTCCCTGAAAGCTGAAATTCAGACAGAATGCACTTCTAAACAGAAAAGTGCCCACCCAAAGGCTACATAATGCCTACCATTCTTCAAAACTACAACATTCATGCCTGCAAGTGATCAAGGTCTACTCCTGAAAGAATCAAAGTGAAGTAAACCATGGCATAATGGTTAGAAAACTTCTGGACCAAATTAGATTTAAAATCTGGTTCTTCCTCTAACCTTTTACAAGTTATATCTCACTCGGTTTCCTATTGAAGTAAAGGAGAGATTGTACTGTCTATCTCTGGGGTTACTATATTACATGTACATATGGGCAATATATGTACACATAATATGTAAAGTATTACTTTTCAATAAAAGCACTGAATAAAATGTTTGTGACTGTTTTGCTATGCTTAATATCCAAATACCTTATCTAATTTTTAAGATTTCTCACATGCCACAGTAAATTCCTTGACCTTATTTGTGAATTTTGGCATAAGAGAATAGATTTCCTTTCTGAAAGAATACTAGGATTTATACTGGTACTGAAATAAATAAAAGTAATACATTTCTTTACAGATTATATGGGTCAAGCTTTAGAAGAGGTGAGAAGGCTAAAATCTAGGCACATTAAGATAAGGAAAATAGATATGTGATAACTTTTGAATAATGTATAAGAGTAGATCTGTGTCACCAACTCCAGCCAAAGCTCAGAGCCACAGGTGCCCTCCACCACAAGGGAATATGAATGAGAGAAAGCAGAAGATGGAACCACTACAGTCTACATCAATGGAACAAGACAAGAGCAGTAAAGAAGTACATTAGCACAGAGTTTCATAAGAAGCTCAACTGCTTTCAAAAGAAAAACATGGCAAAGATAAACCAATTATTTGGAATTGTGATTCACTCACTATCTCTGCAAATTTGCCAAACAAAAACTGAAGTAATTACATATAAATATTCAAAGTAGAAAGAAAATACATCAAAGTCTGGTAATGTACCTCCAAGCAGCTATTTTAAAACAAAGCACACAATATGCTGATTTTCTTGATAATATTAAGATAATAAAATAACTGCTCAGATAATGAGATTATTTTTGTAACTGAAACACCAAATTAAAACTGATAAAAGATAACTATATGTTCATATATTGTATTTCGACAACTCCAAACACGATAACTGCTATACTAATAATTCTATTTCTCAAATGTAAAGCAGACACAGAAGGGTTAATTAACTGCTTTTCCCAGTATCACAAAGAATTGCTCCTAAATACACGGTTTGTGTTTCTATGCTTGTTATTGTTTTGTTGTCAACTTGACCTTTTTAATTATCTTGGGTGGGTCTCTGAGGATGTTCACAGGAAAGCAGCCCTCTCAGTAGGGGGCGGGATATAAAGAAGCTCAGAGAAGCTAGAAATGAACATCCCTTCTTGGGAAAACAGTGCAAGAAGGAAATTCCAGAAGACTCGGGGAGTAAACAAGTCTGGGAAACTTGCAAGACCCCATCATAGGCTATATAAAGGGGAGGGAAACCTCTCTCTCCCCTGCTCCCTGCCTGTTTGCTGTCTGTGTGTGAGGTGCTGGTGATGGTTTTTTTTTTTCTCTCTCTCTCTCTTTCTGCTTGGATCTGTGCCTCTTGCCATTATGGAACTTCCTCTGGATCTGAAGCTTCAACACATCTTTTCTTCCCATAACTGTGCTTGGTTTGGAGATTCATTCCAGTGGTGTTTGGCTGATTACGACCAAGCCATATCTGAGCCTTGATGTCCTAGCCAAATAGAGGTATATATGATAAGTATATGACTAGAAAACTTCAATAAACATACCTGTATTGGAAATATTTTGACAGCCACATATTCATTGAGCAATTGTGCTTTCCAGACACAGCCAAATCTTCCCCTTGCTTTCACTTCTAATAACTGCAGTGGCTTCAAACCTAGTAATGGAGAAGGTGGAGGCGGTCCTGGGTCCTACAGAAAAATAATAGGAGCACTATAAACAACCAGAACATGAAACATCAATTCTGAAATGAGAAAAAAAGTGAGTATATTAAATAATCAACAGAAATGGTAAACATATATAAATTTAATTTGCCATTAACTTCATTCTTGCTAGAACTGAGTTTTAAAGCATTACAAAATTATTATCACAAGGCAGGCAACTTCAATCTAATAATTGTCATAAAAGGCATTCAACACTATAGCTATTTCTGTAGAGTACATGGAAAGATTTAATAGCTTTTTGAGACATTCCTGCTAATTTTCTCCACCAAGATTTTTTGTAAATTTTAGAACAATCCTAATATTTCATTGGTTTAATCCAGTTTGTATTTTCTTAGAGGAGAATTTAAAATGTACCAGAATAGCAAAGTACAACTATATCTCAAATGAAATCTCAAGATCTACTACTTTCTCTAATGGCTATTTAAAGTTTCCTTTACTAGTTTCATAAATACCTGTTCATTTTCAACCCATTGTTATATAGGCATATAAAATACAAAAGCACATAAATGTTATTTTCTAAAACCAAACTTTTGTTTGGTCTTTCTTATTTTTCAAGATATTAACAGTTCATTCTATTTTCCAAAATTGACCATAAATAAAAATTGAGTTCTACCAGGCGTGGTGGCTCACACCTTTAGTCCCAGAACTCAGGAAACAGAGGTAGGAGGATCACTGTATGCTGGAAGACAGCCTGGGACTACAGAGTGAGTTCCAGGTCAGTCTTGGCTAGAGTGAGACCCAACTACCTCAAGAGGGGGGAAAAAAGTGTTTTCAGGATCATTGGCAAACAAATACAGAAAAGTGGTCATTAGAGTAGGTAACAAAGCATGGTAAATGGAAAAGAAGTATACTACTATAATTAATTTTTAAAACAGAGCAAATAAAGTACATAAATAGGAGCATAGCAAAGGAATTTTCTCTATACTACCAATAGGATGGCACTCCTTCCCTAAAAGCAGTCTATCAGTTTCTTATCTGCAACTAAAGAAAAATATAAGATGCCTTCTGGAAAGCTTCCCAAGAAAGCAAGAGAAATGCTTTAAGGGCTATATAAACAAGTTCTGTGAGGAGGAACGAAAATGTCTCTGGCAAGAACAGACTTGAGATGGCACTGGGTGACACCTCAGACTTTTGAAAATGGCACTTCACCCTAAAACAGTGCATCTCCTCCCACCCCACCCCCTTTGCCTTTCGTGGCCTCTTTTAGTTCCCCTTTAATGCCTCAGAGACTGTTAATGCTTTGAGTGTCAATCACCATAGTCCATTGGGAGTTTGAAAAGTTTGTGTCAAATATTAGAAACCCCCTCAGCAACAGAAACACTGTGAGGTATTAAGCAGGAAAGAATGCAACTTCTGAGGCAGATGATCTGCATTGAAAGGCTAGAGGATTCCCAACTTACAACAGGAAGACAGAAGAGTCCTGTGACTCTTTTCAAATTCATAGTTTAAATGTCTACAGAGCTGCTTTTCCTTCCCACATTCAAACTATGACAGATTATCAAAGCCAAAGCATTTCCATTGTGCAAAGTGATGGTGAAGGAGGTCAGCTATGAAACCTCTTGGAAGGACAGCTTCACAAGCATGAATTTTCAGAGAAACTCTATCCTCCCTGTACTGGTCTCCAACTGATACTCTCTGCCTGTAATAAAAGATTTCACTGACTGGTGTCAGCTGTTTATATGAAGGTGGAGGGGGGGGGAGAAGAGTGAATGCTACTTTTCCAAAGGCAAAGAAAACCATGCAGTCCTCAAAGGTCCAAGATTATTGTATAAGTGTATAAAGAAATAACAAAAGATTAAAAACTAGAAAAAGATTTTCAAAGCAGTGATGCTAAAAAACAAAGGTCTGCAGATAAACTGAAGGAAAATAAGAGCATAATACGATTCTAAATTAAAAAACTAAAATTTAATAGCTTTGATAGAAAGTGAACAATACTGCCTAGATAGATAGCTTACACATTCTTCTCTGTTCAAGAGGGTACTAACCACATAGACTCAGTTTGTGAAACAGGCTTTAGTTCATTTAATCCATATCTCAAAAACATTTTAGCGATTCAAAAATATAACTAACTGTAACTCTGGAAAACATATTGTACATTAATTTTCAATGCCTATATTAAGGAAAATGGTTACTACATGTTTTCCAGATGAACAGATAAACTTCAAAGTTCCTATAACTTTGTAAGGCTTTACTAAGCAAAGTTCTATTTCAGAAAGAATTCTTAGATCATCCTAAATATTAAAATTATATTATGGCATAACCAGAAAACAGGTGATTATCAAAACTCTTTAAAAGTATTAAAAGCTTAAATTAAAAAGAACACTGGCCAACTTTCAAAAGGTAAGAAAAGGGTCAACAAAAATACGTTCTTACAAAAGTATCAAAAATGTGCTTGTAATGTAAAGTAATATTTATAAATATTTAAAGGATTAAATTTTTAAAAATGAGTAACTTCATAGCAAATACTATGTATATAATCTATAACTCTAACCTTTTACCTTTTTAATGAAAACTTTCTATAAATAAGTTTTAAATGTATCTAAGCTTTACTTAGCCTATAATAATATTAGAAAATATTGTATTACTATCATTATAGTAATTTCTTCAAAAAAAATCAATATTTCTAATAATGAGGATTTATATCATTAAAACACATGAACCTCTGGGGAGACAAATGCAAACTTAAACTTCATAAATGTCAGCAACATTCTGATGTCATCCATGAAACATGGCTTAGCCCCAAAACACAGAAAAACCACTTTTATGGAAAAAAAGTATAAGGACTTCAGAATTTCTGAGAATTTTCCCTAGATTTCCATTTCTCTTTCAACAGCCATGCTATTTTGTACAACTGAAATGATATGCATTAGAAGTGGCCATGATTACATTTCTTAAGATATCAGAAGGCATCAACTTGAGAAGAATCTGTTGGAATTACTATAAAGCCTCCCAATGCCCTAGCCATTATCGTCACAATAGCCAATACTGAAACAAACTATCCAAAGGAAAGGCTGCAAACTCATCTGTGATCATTCTGCTTATTTCTGAGTCTACCATCTGAAGGATGAGTTATAACCTAGCTATATAATAGACACATATATAGCCTCAACCTTCTAGTCATCAAAACATCATCAGAAGCTATGCTTCTGTAGCTAAGTCATTTGTTTAAAAATGTCAAAAGTGAAAGTAGCTTATAATATAGATTTCACATTGAAAGATAATGGGCTAGACCAGAAGTCATCTCTTCTCTAAATGAGTGTATGCTGACATTTAAATGTGTGACATACTATAAAATTACCCATACAAAATTTTTAAGGCTAATAATGTCATTAGACAGTATCTTCCAATCAGCTAAAAGAGTTGTTTCTACATTCTACATTAGATAGATATAAATACCATTAACAACATTTTAAAACCAAACACAATTACTATGTGAAATAAATCATATTTATACTCAAGGGGAAACTTTTAACGAATATATAAACTATAAAGGATGCACAGTGAAGCAACAATTACAATGAAACTCTAAGGACAAAATGTTTAGTATGCATCCACAAAAACTTCCACAACCATAAAACAAACATCAATGCATCTTACCTCTATCATTATATGAAAGGCGTGCTTGTGAAGAAAAAACACAGGCAAAAGAAATTACGGTTCATATTCAGAATGAAATGAAAAATGACACATCAGTTACAAAAGTGAAAGAATGATTGATTTAGCTTTTTAAAAGTTGGCAGTATTATATTTTAAAATAAGGTTTAGGAGCACTTTCCTTATAATTAGAGGAAAGTAGTATCTAAGAAGGAGTAAAAGAAACTTTTGATATCACCTATCAGATGAGTTGTAGTAAACAAATGTTGACTCTAATATAACCCCAAATTACCTAATCCTATGGGATTTCAATACAGAAAGCAAAGTCTTAAATGGGGATCTGGAATAAGCTTCAGGACACCAGAGGGCAGCATTGCCTTTAACAAACACCAGCTAGATTCCATGAAGAAATTTTAAATAAAGCCAGAATCTGTCTGTCAGATCATAGCTTCTGAACAATTTTAAGTACCTTTGGAATTTACTACTTCTGGTGAGGTGACTCATCCACCTTTCATGAAAGGCATCAAAATCGTGAAAGACAAAAAATGTGCAATATAAATAAACTGGAAAGAAAGTAGGGGAGGAATGATCAAAATTAAGCAAAACATACACAGTCCAGGCCTGTTGTTAACCTACTTGCCCAGACACATCGCTGTGAATAAATCAAAATTCATCCTCATAAAATAGGATTTAGATGATTTAATCCATGCCTCAAGAGCTTTTCAGAAGTTCAAAATATGACCTTAATATATTACTAACTTTAAATTTGGGAATTATATAATAATTGGATAAGCATTGGTGACCTGGAAATGAGTCTCCATACATATTTTTAACAGTATGAAAAAAGTTGGATACTAATACAGAACAAGATTTTCATTTTTCCTCCAAATAGTTTATTATATTCCTCAGCTGTCACTATTTCAGCAATACTTCTAGGATAAAAAAAATATCACTAGCCAAAAAGAAGTGATAATTCATTTATCTAGACCAGTTGCTTGACTAGATTTTCTTCCTTCTTGATTTTCCTCATGTGAGGAAAATTCAGGCATATTTATTAACCATCAGAAAAACTAGCTAGCTTAATCCTACTATGAGAACAGTCAGCATTCATCACTAGAAGGAAAGGCATGCCGAATGAGGAACTCGAATATAGCTTTCTAGGCTCAGGGATCATTGGATTTTGTTTAAATACAAGTGTGTTCATAGATAACGATACCACTGCACCAACACGGCATCTCTGCTCCCTACACTTAGAATGAGCTATAAATGACCCAAACAACAAAATGAATGAAGGCAAGAATAAGCCTTTTTATGATAAGGGTCAAGAAAGAAATTTTTAAAATTTCAATGAAATACACAAGTATAGTTTGTATTTTAAAAAGTATATTTGTTGGGTATGCTTCTTAGCAAAAGAACATTAGAATAGGGGAAATGATACAAGCTAAACAAGACACACCAACAAGTCTCAATGTATAAGATAAGTAGGGTCAAAACAAAATACATAATCCATTAAATACACAGGCAAAAAGTAACCAAACAACAAAGTCTGGATACACAAAAATGGAAAAGGCAGCTAGGAGCCTTATGTACTATAACTGTAAGTAACAGTGAAAACCAGATCAGCACGTTAATGTCAAGTAAGCAGGGTTTCAGATTAGAAATAGACTTGCTCTCCAGAAAATAAGGAGGACTTTACCCATTCACTTATTCACTCATTAAAAAAAAAAATGTTTGAGTGCATTATAATTGTAATCCATTGATCCTAATTTAGTTTCCTTATGGAGCCCCATCTAATTACTTATTCAAACAGTATTATTTATTTAGTCAATAAATAATACACAGGCATTGGCATTCAGGGTTTATTTCTAAGTCACATCTCAACTATGAGTGCCTCAATTTTCTTATCTATGAAATGGATTTAACAAAGCCTATTCATGGGTACTGAAATAAATTAGATAGTATGTGTAAAGTGTCCTGCATATTGGTTTATGCAGTATATAAAATGAAATTTTTTTACCACTCTAATTTCAAAATATTCAATCGGCATCTACAATGAAAATTATTCCTTATGAATTCAATTTGAAGTTGTGACTATGAGCACATTAACAGCTAAGTTATTGAGTACCTAACATTAGACAAGCACCCCAGGTGCAGTTCTTTTCCCACTGGGGATAGATTTCTTCCTGTCCTCCACTGCTTACTTTCTTCATAGCCTTACCCTTCATTTCTAAGCTACTAAGTCAATCAGTCAGCCAACCGGTTTTCAGCTCTAAAACTCCAGAAGGGCAAGCAAGGACTGTTCCTGGGCCACTTGCACTGTGTATCTGGCATGGTGTGTGGCCGAGTAGGCACGCATGCAAGGTTAGAGGTTCAACAAAACAGAAAGTAATCCATAACACTTGCACATATGTCTGCTTCACTGACAATAAAGTAACTCTGAAGGAAGGAATAGGTCTAGGATAAGTAAGGCCCAGGAAATGAAGATGATACAGAAAAAGTAAACTCACCTCCTCCTGACTACCACTTCCTGCCAGGTGAGAATAAGACGAAGTCGGGCCTACATGTACAAGTCCCATTTATAAACTGGCAAATGAGTCACAGCATAGGCCAAAGGAAAACCAAACTCAAGATTTTAAAACTGAATAGAAATAAATTTTATCAATACATGTGATGCGAGACAAACACAGAAATCACTTTTAGAAATAATTTTAGTGTAGCAGCTTTATCATAAAGCTTAAACTTCACTTTATTTTTCTTCTTTCTCTACCTTTTTGCTTTTGGACACAGAATTTTAGCCAATCTCCAAATAACCCTGTTTAAGCATTTCTAAGTGGAATACATTATATATGCTTGATGAGAGTAATATTTTAAAGCTGTATATACATAGATAATTTATGATAATTCTCATTATTAGCTTAGAAGTATTTTAAAATAAGTAATTCTGGTTGTTAACACAAAAACAGTCACATGCCATTATGAGACACAGAAAATATAATATACATAGTAGCCCTGAACCATTTGGGGGGCACACATCCATGTACACACACCCTTATACTCATATACAGACGCGTGCACACACACACACAGATGGCTCGAGGCTAAAATATTACATCATCATATTTTATACATCCAAAACAACAGAGTTGCATATATTTGTGAAATGTAGGTTCTACCTCGTCAGGAACTTCAAGCTAAACTGATATGACATTGTACATCTTAAACGTACACAATTTTTACAAAAAAATTAATTTTAGTATTTCCTGAACATGCAATAATATTTCACTGAGTTACACTAAAAATGCGTTATTTAATGGATAGAGGCAGACTTAAACAAATCAAGCTAAAAAGTTGTCCTCTATAATGGTAATTTAAAAGAAGCCAGGGCTGTAGAAATGGCTCAGCAGATAAAGGAGCTAGCTTGTAAAACCTGATGTTCTGAGTTTGATTCCCCAGTACCCATATGAAGTCAGATGCACAATGTGGTACATACATCTGGAATTCATTTGAAGTTGCAGGAGGCCCCTTGTCCACCCATATTCTCTCCTCCTTCCCCCCTCTCTATCGCCATCCTTCCTTTTCTTTCTCTCTCTCCTTCCCTCCCTTCTTCCCTCTCTCCAGTTGTAGGATACTTCATGGTCTATAAAAGACCAAATAATATTTAACAGTTCATAAAATAGAAAAAAAGCATATACTAAAAAATTTTTAAAGTATATACTAAAAAAAGTTAGAAAAATATGTTCAAGGATACATACCAGCTTTAAAAATTATTTCAAAAAATGATAAAGGGAAAAAAGAAGCAAATGATTTTTTGACATATCTCTTTCTAAATAATCTATGTTGATACAGTAAACATGTGCTTATAACTAATACTTTAAGCTAAAAAGTTTTAAAAGTGGAAGAAAGTAAAAGAAAAAAGACTAAAGTAGTAATCAACCTACTCAAGATGTGCTCCTATAAATATCACATTTTTAAGCATAATTTAATGTTAGCAAGGCAAATGCTATCAATACAACTTAGTAAATTTCCCTTGTATTCTCCCCAAATAAGAAGCATTCTTTCTTAAACTAACTTGAGCAATGTGATCCTACTCTTTCAGTGTCTTATTAATTTTAAATAGATGCATTTTCACAGATGACTTGGTTTCTCAGAGTAGTAATTTGACACAGCATAAAATGACAACCTATTATTACTTTAATATTAGTCAATGGGACTATTTTGCATGCCCAACTCAAGGAACCCAAACATATGAAAGCACTTAGTCTACATCTGGATAAAATGCCCTGTGTAACAACTAAAGGGGCTGTTATGTTTTTTTTAATGATGCAATACTAAAGTGCTATTTATACAGTCTTTAAACAATAAGCAAGAAGCTACTTATTAAACATATATTATTTCTAACCCCTAAAATTCATTTTCTTATCAAGTGGTATATTTGATCAACACAATCATCAATATTATAAGCAGGAAACCTAAGCTCACATATGGTTATAAAAGCAATAGTTTCATTGAAACCACATTAACTCTGACCACAATAAGACTTCTTTTTTTTGGTTTTTCGAGGTAAGGTCTCGCTCTAGCCTAGGCTGACCTGGAATTCACTATGTAGTCTCAGGCTGGCCTTGAACTCACGATGATCCTCCTACCTCTGCCTCCCAAGTGCTGGGATTAAAGGCGTGCACCACCACGCCCGGCAAGACTTCTTAATAATAGAGTCCATCAATTCCCTCATACTCATATGACTCACTGTCACCAGAAAAAAACATTTTACATTCAATTCCTGGGCACTATATGAGCTTTTTCATATATGGAATGACAGTTTCAGCATAGGTAAAAGAAAAGTGACCTGTCATAAAGTGATTGGATGCTTCTTCCACCTGTGATTACAGAGAGAATATAATAATGTCACTCTCTTATAAAAACTAGGAACACTCCAACTTATTTTACATCCTCCAAAAATAAATAACTCAAGATTTATCTAAAGGTAAAGCCCTAAAATATCTAAATGTTTATTAAAAGAACTTATGAACAATGTTATCATCTCTGTGTACCACTACACAAAATAAACTCAACTCATCGATTCAGTACTTACAGAAAGGTTAGTACACAAACACTTTAAAAAAAAGTCATGATCCTACACACTTTCTCTTCAAGGGAGTTACAATATAGTAGCAGTAAGGAGCGTATACACAAATTACTATGAGCTTTTCTTAAATGAAGGTATTCATCTGAATCACAGAAGACAGAAAAGATATCAAGTATTTTCTCAAGTCTTTCAAGGATGGTATATAAATAATACAATTCTAAACACCTATGATGGATGGTTTAGGGTACAGTGCAAAGAAAGAATAAGAAGGCAATGTATGGAAGGCCAAATATGCACCCAGCTAGACTCCTTGCTATGGACCCCTAGGATCCTGATTGCTTTTAGCACAGGAACAACAGAAACAATACAACACTATTCTGGCAGCAGAATAAGCAAGGAGACAGTGAAAGCAAGCCCAATGTAAAGATAATAAAGTGGAGCACTGTTCTGAACTCTGCTGGGATCAGTATGGATGACAAGTCTGATGAACAAGACTTTGTAAGTGCCATACTAAATAACGGAAGTGGTTTGCTCTGACACGTTCCACCCAGGATGACCAGGAATGTAGTGATACCATGAAACAATGGTAGAAACACACCAGTTATGAGTTATAAAGAAATAGAAATGACCTCTTAAGAAAACAAAAGCTATCTTTTCTCCTTAGTAGTGCTAGATTGATTTTTTTGTTTGGGGTTTTAAAAAGAACCATGATTAAAAGAACCAGATTTTAAAGTATTTTAAAGTACATGTGCCTATATCACTTCTTTAAGATAAAAATACTAATGAAAAGCGAAAATTTTTCAAACAAGTGATTTTTATAAGAAAAATATTCTTATCTTATTAATCCTGATAAGGTCAATGCCTTATAAAATACCAGTTTATTCACAAACCAGCCTCTAGCCAAGGATTTGAGAAACTTCCCTCAGAAAAGGAGTGATAAATTAATATTCATTGTCCTAACATAGCAAAAGAATGTAAAAGGAAAATGTTTCAGAAAACACTGGCAAGAATGCAAGAGCTTTTTCCAACTAGTCTTTAAAATTAAAGTTGAAGTATTGGGATATAAATATGAAGTAAAATACAGGAGTTACCTCAAGAAAAAATATGCAGTGTGTCTCTCTTTTCCACTACACCTACCCTTCAAAAAAAGTCTAAAACTAGTAGGCATTGGCAAAACCAAATCCATAGCTAAAAATCTATGCCTAGAAACTAATCATATGTCAATAATTCCTATTTTACATGTGTAAAACAGCAGATGTAGAAGGATCAATGTGAGTTTGAGGCTAGGTTAGCCTGGGCTAGAACTACCTCAAAAAACAACAACAACAAAAAAATGTGTGTGTGTGTGTGTGTGTGTGTGTGTGTGTGTGTGTGTGTGTGTTTAAAGGAAAACACTTGAGTATGTGTTTACTTTCCTCATCTCTTATGTGAAATGATGTTACTGCTCATCTTAGTATTTACACAAACTAATATTTAAATGTTAAATATATATATATATTGGATCATACTGAATTTGAGACACACACTTGCTTTCTGAAAAGAGGGACAATAAAAAAAGGGAGTAAATTATCTCATTTTATCTATAAACTAAGATTACATTACATACTATGCTTTTCATACCTAACTGGTCATCATAATCATCCAGAAAGCTTATTAGAAACATAATCCCACAGGATCCATTCTAAACTTTCAGGAATATGGTCAAGGAATTTGCATTTTTTAACAAATCTCATAGGTAATCCTTACATACTAGTATCACAATTTGGAAGTCATCAAAATAAAAAACATATGAAAAAGTTTGTATATGCTTTGTCATATTTCTACATAATTTATGTATTTATGCACAGCACCCCAGAATAAGCATTTAAATGTTCAGTAAGGGCTCAATGTCATTAAGACTGATTATTTTTCAGTAAAAAATAAAACAGCCTTTTGTAACAGGATTGTTAGAAGAAGACGAAGAAGAAGAAGAGGAGGAGGAAGAAGAGGAGGAAGAGGAGGAGGAGGAGGAGGAAGAGGAGAAGATAGCCTTTAATCCCAGCACTCAGAATGCAAAAGTGGGAGGATTTCTGTGAGTTTGAAGCAGCCTGGGACTAGAGAGTGAGTTCCAGGTCAGCCTGGACAAGAGTGAGGCCCTACCTAGAAAATATAAAAAAACCAACAGTAAAACTATAGCAGAACTTTTCTGTGTGCATAAAGCTCTCGCCAGAATAAGATTGACTGATGCATGTAAACACAGTTTCCGAGACAGTGTGAGGTAACAAAAGTACTATTCAGCATTGATGACAATGTCCTTTTTACACACAGTTCAGGACTAAAGGAAAGCATACACTTGGCTCTTTCTTGTACTGTTTACAACAAAGCTGGTCCATGACAAAAAAAAAGCTGCTCCATTTCAAAATTTATTTTAAATTTATTCCTTATTTTTCAGCAGTCCACACAACTCATGACAGCAATTCAAGTACTAAACAAATCTGTACAGTAATCTACAGGCCAGAAATGAATACTTATGGCAAATCCCAGGTTCTTATTTATGAATACAAATGGCATTTTTTCATTCTAAAAGGGAAACATTTGAATTGCCATTTCTAAAGTAAGTAGTCTAATATATAGGCTATCAAGTCCATCAAAAAAATGATTTAGCTACACTGGTATCAACATTGGGAACAAATCAATGTTGTATCCAAAAGGTCATTTTGCTATTCAAAACTTCCTTTGATAAAAACCTTAATACAAATTTCTTTTACTGTAGTGTAGATTGCAGCTTGTTGTTATCATGAACCTAAGGTAAAATCATAAAATTATTACAGCACTGAGCACTCTCTTTTCCAGACTCAAATACTTTAAAAAAAATTGTTGTTTGCATTGCCCCCCCCATAGAGGGTTTCACTTTATACCAGGCTGACCATGAACTTACTCTGAAGTCCCAGGATGACCTTGAACTCAGGTATCCACCTACCTCTGCCTCCCGAGTGCTGGGATTGTTAAAACAAATATTTTCAAGTAAAGACTAACAAAAGGTAAAGTGTATCCTATAACCACTTGGAGTAAACCACATACATTACTATCAATTTTTATATTAAACATTATTTGCAAATGATTTTAATTACCCCAAACCTAGTTGCTAATGTTTAAAACTTGAAATCTTTAAGATGTACAAAATTTGTTGTGTTTAATCTCATTTACTAAACAAGGTATTTTACCACTGGGTGGTTTTCTCCACACATATCTTCTGGAGATTACAGAGATCAGTGGTCTAATGCTGACAGATTACTGCAAGTACTAAGAAAGACGTTTGTTATGTAAATAAAGCTCAGAGAAAAGGGACTGTTTTGGTCATTAAATTATAGGATTTGAACATTTTTTTTTCTATCAAGTTTTACTCATGAATCCTACTGGTATTAGCAAAGCAAAGTTAAACCACAGGATCCAAAAGGCAATGGTAATGTGATCTTAAGAGTTAAAAGAAACACACACACACACACACACACACACACACACACACACACACACACACACACACAAGTAGAATTTAAAGCTGTCAAAAGTTATCAAGCTTTCTGGACCTGCAGAGTATTAACTTATTCCATGGAAAGTCCTCTCAAAGCCCTGGACTAATGCCAATGGTCTACATGATGAAGAATAAGTAAAATGTAGTGAAGTTAATCTGATTACCCACCACAAATGTTGTTCTCAAAAACATTTATGTTGGGGAAAGAACCAAGAACATAAGGTTTTAGTCTTCAAAACATAATTCCCATGCTATTAAACAATAACCATAAAATATACTTGTATTACAAATAACCAGATAAGATAATATTGCTCATATGCTCCTTTTCTCTGAAAGATTTTTATAGATATATACTCCTAAAGCCCTTATGAAACCTGTCTTTTCACACCTTCCTGGCTAACTTCCTGGGTCAGTCTTCAAGCAGCCAACCAGAGTACATTCCCTATTTTAGAACTGTTAGAATATACTCTCCAGAGAACAGAAATGCAGAAATACTCCTCTTTCTACTCTACCCTCAACCTTTGAGAAAAATAAGGACAGAGAAAAATGAGTATATTTCTAAAATTACCTATGGCTCCCATGACAATAAATACTCCAAAATTAACTGTTAAGGAAAACAATTTGTTAAGCAGTTAGTAAATTCTAATGCAGTAACATTTCTTTAAAATATAAAACAGCACAAAGCTTGGGACAAGAACTTACTTGAGTAGGAACAAGTACAGGAGGGTAGGCCATCTTGTGATGTCTGTATACCCAAAATGCACAAATCACAATCCCTGCAATCAGCATAAGTGGCACCAAGGAATAGAGCAGGATGTTGTAATAGGGTGGCTTAGGTGTAACTGGATTCGAAGTGGCTGTTGAAAACAGAAGGGAAAAATACTGAGATATGGTCTATAAAATTCTATAATATATATTTATAGTATGATCAGATTTGGGGGAGGAGAATATGAGAAAGTAGAAGTGAATTATTTCAGTAATACAACAAATATACTTTTGTTTCTAATCTACTAGAAGAACAAAGATGTATTTTTACTGGGAACTTACGCTGCGTGACTTCCATCTCAGGAAAATAAGAAAACTTTTCATTACACATATTGCCCTCACAGCAACAAAAATATACTTCAGGGCTGTCTTTTTTTTCTATACAATCAGTCCTATTTGAAAAAGAGAGATAGAGAGAAGAAATAATTAAAATCAGTATTACACTGACCTTTCAATGGATGTTTTTCTTCTGAAATTAGAGCCGTTTACATTCAAAGTCAAGATTTTAATTGGTCTCTAATAACATTTAAAAGCAAAAAAAAAAAAAAAAAGTTCCTAGGCTTCTATTATGAAATCTCAGAAAAAAAAAGACTGACAGATTTGAGTTTATAACACTCACACTGACTCCCCAATAATACTGCTTTAATGTGGTTGTAAAGAGCAACCTGAGGTAAGCATCTCCTTGTGCTGTTTAATTATTAGAAAAGCTGGAAGAACATAAAGTCAATGAGGTTATTTAGTCTAGGAGTGTATTTCCTCAAGGGAAATATAGCTTCCCCTTTTGTAAATATTAAAAACTACATATAAAACTAAGAAATATAAACAAAATAAGTCATTCGAGCTGGTATCCCATGATTGGAACATATTTAAAATCAGATATCCAAATTAGGCTTAGCAGTATCATTTTTTGTTAAATAATAGCAGATTTAAGTTTCCTGAACACAATGAATTTACAAACAAAGCTGAGCTTCTAGTCCCAGCACTTTAAAGGTAGAAGTAGGAGGATCACAGTGAGTTCAAGGACACTCTGAGCCCACATAGTGAATTCCAGATCAGCCTGGGCTAGCATTGGGGGGGAGGGGCAGTGAACAAATGTGACACAACAAACATACACAGGTCCTAGTAACTTTAATTGATTAGAAGTAGGTTGAATTAATAAAAATAACAAAATGTCTTCCATACAGGATCTAACAACAAAGTATCTAAAACAAATTCTAATCAACCAATAAGAAACTACTGCATCTTTTTTTAACCAAAATTATTTTTCATTTTTATTAGAAACTTTCTGGTATGGACAAATCATGTATTGGTTCCCCCCCCCCATTCCCCTGAGGGCCCTCTTCAATGGGGTTACTGCTATTCATCATGGGGTTATGGTGATGGGTTATGAGAGCTGCAGTCAGTCACTGGTGGGGGGGGGGATGACAATGCCTCTGGATTACTCTTTCCCATTGTGTGACTCTTGACAATCTTTCTGCCCTCATTTACACAATGTTCCCTAAACCGTAGCAAGTATGTTATAAATCTACTTTAGTGGTAAGCTCTCAGTAACTTCTGGATTTCTGCTTTGATACGTTTTAAATATTGCTGATAAACATCAATGAATTTAGACATACCTTACAAATAATTTGACCTTTTATGATACCTGTTTAATAATATGGTTTAGCTTAACTCGGGTGAAAACTTAAAGGAATTTAAGACTTGGTAGTTTTCATCAAATCAAACTCTATACTAATATCTATTTAGCAAAAGAAAAAGACAAGTTAAAGCTGAACTATAACAATTTTTAAAAGAAATATATCAGCAATCGCTATGTGATCAATAATGCACCTGTCAGTTTTTATGGGGAAAATAATATCTCCGAGTACACCTTCCCAACCCTGTGGTTCTGACATTCTTTCTGCTCCTCTTCTGCAAAATTCCTTAAGCCTTGGAGGAGAGCCCTCAGTAGAATGGGGGTAGGGGAGAGGAGCCATAAGAGTATAATCCTATGAAAATAGGACCAATTAATTTGCAGTATGTTCACATATCCAAGTTATCAATTAACAATGAAATAAAATTATATATATGTGTGTGTATATATATATGTGTGTGTGTGTGACTCAAAGATAGTAAGTAACATGATTAAATACTAAGCCTAGGTTTGGAGAGATGGCTCAGGGGTTAAGGTACTTGCCTGCAAAGCCTAATGACCTTGGTTTGATTCTCCAGTACCCACATAAAGCCAGATGCCCAAAGAGGTATATGCATCTGAAGTTTGTTTGCAGTGGCTGGAAACCCTGGTGTGCCTATATTCATTCATTCATTCATTCATTCATATTCTCTGTGTATATCTCTCTGCTTGCAAATAAATAAAAACATTAAAAAAAACACTGAGCCTAGTTAAAAAAATAGATTTTTAATATCCAATTTCTTCTTTTAGTACTATCTTTTCTTCTACACCTCACCATTTTTTCAATATTCTTTCCATTTCCCTTACTTCTCTTACTCTATTTTCAATGAACAGCATAAAAACTAGATTCACATATGTATACATCAGCAATTAGTCCCAAGAAACAAAACTGATATAGTAATCACTCTAAGAGTAAGATTTATGCTCAATAATGTACTCTGCAGACCTCCAAGAATGGCTCACTACCTATTTCTCACATAAGTGGGGGGGGAGGAGTAAAGTAATTTTCACTACAAACAAAGAAGAAAGAAAGAAAGAAAGAAACCAAAGAAAAAGAATAAGGATCCCCGATTTCCACCGAATAATAATTTTGAACAAAGATGACTGTTTGATCGAGGTGTCCCCACAAACAAATGAATGTGTTCTCAGTGATCGATCCTCAGCTGATGGCAGTTCGGGAATTAGAGCCTCGCTAGAGCTGTGTTGTTGAGGGTGGGCTTATAGGGGTTATAAGCCAGCTCCCCCTTGCCAGTATTTGGCACACTTTCCTGCTGCTATTTCCAGTGCTGTGGCAGAGGTGATGTCCACCTCTCTGCTCATGCCATCATTTTCCTGCAAGGATGGAGTCTCCCCTCAAGTCCGTAAACCAAATACGCCCATTCCTCCACAAGCCACTTTTGTTTGGGTTCTTCCTGCGTGGCAACTACAAAGCTGAGTAGAACAGTTTTGGTACCAGGATGTGGGGTCTTCTGTTGCTGCTAGAATCCTGATTCTGTTGCTTTGGACCTTTTGGAAGTGATCTGCAGGAGGAATATGGATGGGTTTGAAATCTCAGCCTAAGAGACGCCTCGCAGTGCTGTAAGTACAGCATGATGGATCATTCTGGTCAGAG
>PVHP010003621.1:0-33604 GCA_004024765.1 Zapus hudsonius
CAAAAATAAAATCAGAGGCTGGAGAGATTGCTCAGTGGTTAAAGTTGCTTGTTTGCAAAGCCTGTTGGCCCATGTGGACTGAACAGCTACTGGTTTCTTCACCTGTGGGCCTGCAGACTGCTATTGTGGAACTGTCGTAAGCTACCCCAATAAATTCCCTTTTACTACAATCCATTCTGTCAACTCTGTTTCCTCTAGAGAACCCTAATACAAGCACAGATAAGAATTACAAGATTTATAAGAATTATTTTAGAAGACTCATTTATGTGAGTCCATTATTTGCAGTAAGGAGATGAGAGAGAGACTGGGGAAATTTTGTAATTGTAGATAAGAAAATTCTGTATGCATGATCCAACCACATGCCCTGCTGTCAGAAATTTGGTCCAAAGACAGTTTCAACTCTTTGTAAATCTGCCTCCTTCTCCTGCATAGAAGCCTTGTGTCTCAGCATGACTGTTTCTCAAGACAGAGATTGGGACCAGTGAAGATGTGCTTACAGGCAATGGTCTCTAAAGACCTTCCTGCTGAGTTACTTAGCTGTGTCAGGCTTACATCATCCTGTGCTCAACCTTTCTTCTTCACAAAAAGTTGACCACTTAATAGTTTTATGCAAATTAAAGCTGATGATATGGAGGATTCTGGGCTACAAAGATCGAGGAGTTGGCTGATGATCAAGTATGGGAAGTCTATCTCCAAACAAACAATAAGCATAGAGCTATTGTTCAAAAAAAAAGAAAACAACTTCATAGATAGTCAGCAATCTTAATAGATGGCATTAAATAAGAGGAGTTCAGAGTACAGATAGGTATAAAATTCTACAATCCAATTGTGAGAAAAGTCTGGAACAAGATACTAAAAGGAAAAGTGAGTGTTCGAGACACTGAAAATAAGACTTCAGAACTCAGGGAACCATATAAATATGAAAGCAGTGGCAGAAGTGAGGAAACACTACTTCTTTTCATCATCTTCTCCAGGTATTTCTCAGCATCAATAGTATTTTCCTGTGCAATAAGTAACAGTTTACTACTTGCAGAAACCTAATATACATTAAATGACTTCTGAAAATGATGACCCATGTTCAAAGATTGTCCTCCAGGGGTTGTCTATTCTGTGTACTGACCCTCCCCCTGGTGCTGAGATTGCTGGTTTTACCTCTTTCCAGCTCTATAGCAGGAATTACAGAGTCTTGGTTACACAATTGTCATAAATAGTTTCAAAACTTTGGCTGTTGGGCTGGAGAAATGGCTCAGTGGTTAAGGCACTTGCCTGCAGTGCCTAAGGCCCTGGGTTCAATTCCCCAAGACCCACATAGGCCAGACCCACAAGGTGGTGGCCCTGGTGCTCTCTCTCTCTCTCTCTCTCTCTCTCTCTCTCTCTCTCTCTCTCTCTGCTTGAAAATGAATAAATAAAATATTTAAAAAAAACTTTGGCTGTTTAATTAATTCCAGTGAACATCATTTTGTGCAGTTTTAGGTGTTTAGCAAAGTTGAATAGGAAGCTGAATTTGATTTGTTAGTATTTGATGATTTTTGCATGAATGTATATGTATGTATGTATGTTATATATGTATGTATGTATATATTATTTTGTTTGTGCTTTGGCATCAGGGTAATGCAGGTCTCCTAAAATGAGATTGGAGGTTTCTCTAAATCAAGTTTTTGGAAGAGCTTATGAATGGCAGGTATTAATGTTTCTTTGAATGTTTTGTAGAACTTGCCCATGAAGCCAGCATTTCCTGGGATATGTTTCATTAATATTTCAGTCTCTTAGTCTGTTCATATTATCAATATATTCATAACTCAATTGTGTTGTTGCTTCTAGGAACTTTTCATTTTTTCCCAGATACATTTTGATTTTCCTTTTATTTCTTTGGTTCATTAATCAGAAATATATTGATTTATTTCCACATATTTGGGAATTTATATTCATTCCTTCATGTTATTGATTTAATTTAATATCTTACTAGGATAGATATTTTAATGATTTCAGTCCTTTTAAAAATCATTAACATTGGGAATCTGCCTGGACCAGTGCAAGCAGACACAGAGAGAAAATTTTCCACTCACAACAGCCTTGCAGTCTAAAAACCCAGCAAAGGAAGCAGCTAAGACTGGCCAGAGAGAAGCTTTGCAGCAGCTTCAGTATCCTGCCCATCCCCCCAAGGACCAGTAGCTGGAGCCTCTGGAGCCAGAGCACCCAAAGACACCCAACACCCAACACAGTTGATTTAAACAGCAGATTCTAGGATCTAGCTGAAATGAGAGAGAAAGGGAGGGAGGGAGAGAGAGAGAGTTATACTCAACTGGGATGAGACCAGAATTCATCTTCAGAGGTAATGTAGTGGGGTGAGCTGAGGATTAGAATTTAATTAAATAATGCCCAGCAGAGAATTCCAATGTACCCCCAAATTTAAGGAGTACCTGAATTCTTGTCTTCAAAGTTAAAGAATTAAAATCATAGACAACCAGATATTAAGGTGTAGTGGGAGACTTTATTTAAGAGAACATGAGGAGTTACAGAGTTCTCCAGCCACCAGTGTGGGAGAACATGTGGCAGATGTTTTAGTCAAAATTTATTCAGTTTAGCTAAAAAGGCAGGAAAAGAGAGATAGTAGAGTGCCCCCATCATGAGAAAAAGTTCATGTGGAGAGATCCTGAGTCCCCCTTACCCCAGGGCTGGGGTGAGGGGCCTTACCTGGAAAATGAAAGTCCTCCTTCTAGGATGCTATGTGGAAGAAAATGAGAGACTGTCCTTTGTTCTCAGGAAGCATTAAAACTTCCACCAGGTAAGTCAGAGAGATAGCTGATTGATCTATACTTGACCAATCAGTTTTTGCATCTAGGTTTGAGCTCTGGCTAGAGACACCTCCTGCTTATGGGAGGGGTAGCTTGCCTGAACTGTCACAATCCCCTCTCTGAAGAAATAACCATAACTGCTGTTAGGGTACTGGGGTGTGGAATAAAAAAAGCACCAGAAAGAAGTACATACATGTTTAAGAAACAAGAATACCCATTTTTATCATGTACTAGGCAAGACAAAGTTCCAACTGGGGAAGGTTTAATGAAGAGCTTGGCAACATTGTATGGGGTCTCTCTCCTAAACTCCCACATATTCCACCTTCTCTTGAGGACATCCCAACTGCTTTTGGGGACTTTGGGATGCCAGGAGTCTGTCTTAGCTTTTCCCTGCTGAGTATGACACAAAATTATGGCAGTTGGGGGTATCTCTCAGAGAGGGGACAGTCCCTATCAAAGGCCCAAGAGAAAGACCTATCAGTCATACATCACATTGCCAAGATTTTGTCTTGTCTAATCTTGTGAGGGAGGAAGTAGGGTATCTTCCCCAGAAGTGGGGAGTGTTCTATTTAGGCTATCCAGTGTGGAGTGGTTCAGTGTAGATGATGTTGGATTGTTGTCTGCAGTGGAAGATTCAAGAGATCCATCCCAAAATCATTTATCGAATGGCAATGTAGCATGTTACATGGTCTGATACTATTTCTGAATGGTTTGTAAATCAGATGGCATACATTAACAGAGTCATTAAGAAGAAATTGTGATGGTTAAATTTTGTTGTCAACTTGACCTTTGAAGTAATCTTGGGTGGGTCTCTGAGGATTTTCATAGGAAAGCAGCCACTCAGTAGGGGGCAGGATGTAAAGAAACTCAAAGAAGCTAGAAGTAAACATTCTTTCCTGTGTGGGCAGTGCAGGAAGGAAATTCCAGAGACTCAGGAAGCCATTAAGTCTGGGATAGGGTTGTAAGACCCCATACTAAACCTATATAAAGAAGAAGTTCTCTTTGGCTTTCCTGCCTGTTTGATATTGTGTTTGTGGTATTGGTGATGGGTTTCTCTCTCTGCTTGGACCTGTGAAAGGGGAGCAGCCTATTTTGCATTCTGGGACTTCCCCTGTATCTTTAGCTACAAATATATCCTTTCCTACAAAAAAACTGCCTGGTTTGAAGATTCATCCCAGCAGCATGTGGCTGACTAAAACAGAAAAATACACAACATTTAATCTTAATAACAGCACAAGTGTCACTTGGGCAGCTATGAGGACATTTAGAGCCATGTGATTTTGTATGATTATCTTCCTCATCATTTGAATTTTAGAATTAAGGGGAATTCCCTTAGCAGTATCTATTCCAATGGATGATATAAAAACAGACTAGATGATGATATCATTGGGAAACTCCCAGTCTATCTGTATTTAAAAATTTTAAATTAGTTGAGCATGTTAAGGTGTTTACCTTGCTTTCCTTATATCTAGGAAAATTTCAAAATATGTCCTCCAACCCACTCTGGGGCAAACTAGGGACAGATATTGGTGTCATAAAGCCCTTTTAGTGTCAGTGGGAGCTCTCCAGTATATATTTTGTTTTAGATCTCATTTTGTAACAAACTATTTTGATGGTTGGAAGCTTATGACCTTTTGTCATAGGATTAGAACTATAAGAGTAGGAGCCAACTTGTTTTAGAGCCTTGTTCGTTTTTATTTTGGAAAGTTGTTAGTACCATATATCCTTGGTTATACATTCCCCTCTGAGTGTTTAAGACCCTGTATATAGCCACAATTTAAATAAGTATGTCTTTTTGGGTTTCACTGATGGCTCTCCAAGGAATTTTGGTCTGTGAGAAGCATTGTGGCTTCTTCAGCATTATTGCTGCCAATTAGGATGAGTACAGGTCATGTGCTGACTTGGTTTTCCCTTCATTGGGAAGCTGGGAGGACTGCTACTCTTCAAGTTGACTCTTCTGTTTTTGATTGTGCACTGAATTTGTTTCTGGGTCTCCTTGTCTTCCTTGTTCAGAAAGGCAGGTGATACTTAGAGAGTCAGTGTAAAACACATTAGGGTTGTCCTCCTGTCACAGTCAGCCACACGCCACTGGGATGAATCTTCAAACCAGGCACAATTTGAGGGAAGAAGGTATTTATTAAAACTACAGATCAAGGGGAAGCTATTTAACAATGAAAGATGCTGGCCCTCTTTCACAGGTCTCAACAGAGAGAGAAACATATCACCAACACCACACACAAAACATCAAACAGGCAGGGAGGCCAAGGAGAGAATTTCTTCCCCTTTATATAGACTTAGGGTGGGGTCTTACAACCCTTTCCCAGACTTATTGGCTTCCTGTGTCTTTGGAATTTCCTTCCTGCACTGCCCAAACAAGAAAGGATATTTACTTGCAGCTTCTTTGAGCTTCTTTATCTCCTGCCCCTTGCTGAGAATTTGCTTTCCTGTAAACATCCTCAGAGACCCATCCAAGATAGTTAAAAAGATCCAAATTAACAACAAAACCTAACCATCACAAGTCCACCCCTTGTCAACTTGACATCAAACCGTATCTCCTTACATCATGCTTAATTCCTAAATGAAGACACTAACAGGATCATAATTCTGCCTTACATTACATAACTCTCCCACATAGAACCGCATACATGTAATGTCCCAACACAAGGCAATGTCCCTTAAATGTGAGTCCTGTAAAAATAAAACAATTTATATACTTTTAACATATAATGGCACAGGCTAAATATGTCCAACTGCTATGAGGCATAAAAAGGAAAGACTGGGTCAATGCAAACTCAACAAACATCAACAAACATCCACACCTGCAGTTTAAATCCCATAGCAAAACCAGTGACTGGTAGTCTCCGGATTCTCTAATTCTCTCCATGCAGCTTGGCTGAGTACCTGAGGAAACTTCCATCCCAAGCCAACAGCACTCCATGATAGCCCTTGCAAGATCCTGGTATGTCCCAAACATCTTTGGGTCTCCATTGAAAACCAAGGTCCATCTTCCAGTGGCTTCACTTGCCAATCAGGGACTTCATGCCCTGTTGCAAATACCACATATCAGCAGCAGCTCCTGGAACCATGTGACTTCATGACTCACTCCATGCATGCATTCCTCATGCTTCCAAAAGCAATACCAGGTATGCAGGACACAACCATGTTGTTAATTCAGGGACAAAATAGATGTGACTTTGAAGAGCAGATTCCTTTCTTTCACCAATTTCCTTTCCAAAGAGTTTGCACAGTCTATCTTTCTGTCCTTCCTGAGCGGAAATACCTCAGGCATCTCTCCATTGTTTCAATGTAAAGCAGTTGGGCCATAATCAAAAGCCAGTAAATTAAACTTGCTTTGAGGTTTTTCTAACTTCAAATCTTAAATTCTCAGTCCCATATCCATAGCCAAGCACACAGTCCATTAAAAATTTAACCATGGTCAAACTCTCTGGGCATGGGCAGTAGGACACATCTACCCCTTGACCCAGGTACACACTTCTATTAAGGTTTTCT
This sequence comes from Zapus hudsonius, assembly GCA_004024765.1. Classification (NCBI taxonomy): domain Eukaryota; kingdom Metazoa; phylum Chordata; class Mammalia; order Rodentia; family Dipodidae; genus Zapus; species Zapus hudsonius. The sequence continues at coordinate 6,306 of PVHP010003621.1, forward strand.
GCTGTCTCTCCTTCCCCGTAGAAAGTTGACAAGCCAAGCCTCCAAATATAATTCTCTCTGCAGTGAGCATTTCCAAATTTTCACCAGAATAGTCTACAAAACTTTGCTTACTGCTCTGGAAGGCATCTTCAGTTCAAAGTACCAAGTCCATGTCTATTCCTCTAGCACACAAGTTCCAGAAGATCAAAATCTACATGGACAGATTCATATCAGTGAATCACCCCACTTCTGGTACCAAATCTATTGCAGTAAGCCACACACCACTGGGATGAATCTTCAAACCAGGCACAATTTGGGGGAGGAAGGTGTTTATTGAAACTACAGATTGAGGGGAAGTTCTGTAACAATGAAAGAGGCTGGACCTCTTTCACAGGTCCCAGCAGAGAGAGAAACATCACCAACACCACACACAAAACAGCAAACAGGCAGGAAGGCCAAGGAGAGAATTTCTTCCCTTTTATGCAACCTTAGGGTGGGGTCTTGCAACCCTTTCCCAGACTTAATGGCTTCCTGAGTCTATGGGATTTCCTTCCTGCATGGCCCACACAGGAAAGGATATTTACTTTCACCTTATTTGAGCTTCTTTACATCTTTCCCCTTGCTGAGAGGATGCCTTCTTGTAAACATCCTCAGAGACCCACGCAAGATAATTAAAAAGATCCAAGTTGACAACAAAACCTAACCATCCCTCCTCCCATCTCCTGTGGCCTTGTGACATGGGAGCAAGGTCCATTATATTAGCCTATTTTGCTCCATGGCTCCAATTGGATTTGTCCTTTAGATTGGTAGTTAGAACACTCAGAAATGAATTTGTATCAACCCCTTAGTATAGATATATCTATGTTGACATCTATAATTGACTAGTAAAGTATATCTAATTAAATAATGGCATAACCTTTAGTCTACTTTGTCTAACCATTGAGTTTACTTATTTTGAACAGTTTAGGCCATAACTGAAATATAAAATTAGGCTCATTTTTATTTTTTAATATCTCATGACTATCAATATAGACAAAGTATATTGTTAGTTTTGAAAGCATTTTTAGCAGTAAGTCCAAATAAAATGATTTAACCTGGAAGTCATCAGGTCAGGAACAGTCAAGCAAGACAGCATCTATATTTGAAAACATACTGATTACCCAGGAGAGTTTGGAAACTAAATTGTAGAGGTTGAAATCATTTTTCTCAGATGTAGATCATTGTCTGAGCTTAAGGTCATACCCTGAAGTAGGGAATATATCTTAAAGAGTTAGTTTATTTTAAAGGCAATAGACTTGAAGTACCCAACATAAGACAATTGTTAAAATAAAATCCTAGATAGAGACTCTGTGATTACCCACAATAGAGCAGAGCCTGGTCATTATTTAGGGACCCTAAAGACTCTATCAGCAAATGGTTAGAGCTGATAAACACTTTTAGCAATGTAGCTGGATACAAAATCAACACACAGAGGCCTTCCTATATACTAGCAACAAATAGGCCAAGGATGAAATCAAGGAAACACTCCCATTCACAATTTCCCCCCCCCCAAAAAAAAAATATATGGTATCTTGAAATAAACCAAACCAAGGAAGTGAAAGATCTCTACAATGAAAGCTAAAACACTCAAGAGAGAAATTGCAGAAGACACTAGGAAATAGAAAGACATTCCATGTTTTGGATTGGAAGAATTAATATAGTGAAAATGTCAATCCTAAAAAAAGCAGTCTACACATTTAATACAATCCTCATCAAAATTCCAATGGCTTTCTTCACCAAAATAGAAAAAAAATCTTAAAACTTATTTTTGGAATCACAAAAAAAAACCTTGAATAGCCAAAACAATTCTAGCAAAAATAAGGCTGGTGGTATCACCATACCTGATTTTAAGATATATTATAGAGCCATTGTAACAAAAACAGACATGTAAATCAATGGAACAGAGTAGAGGACCCTGATGCAAACTCAGACAATTATAGCCATCTGATATTTGACAAAAATGACAAAAATATTCACTGGAGAAAAGACAGGCTCTTTAACAATTGGTGCTGGGAAAACTGGATGTCTGTACAGAAAAGGACGAAAATGGATCCTTATCTCTTTCCATGTAAAGGAAATGGAAATGGATCGACCTTAATATCACACCTTAAATTCTGAAACTTCTAGAGGAAAATGCCAGGGAAACACTTCAATATATTGGCCTAGGCAAAAACTTTTTGAACATAACCTCAGTTGCTCAGGAAGTAAAACCACTAATCAACAATTGGAACCTCATGAAATTAAAACCTTTCATACAACAAAAGACACTGTGAACAGTGCAAAGAGGCAACCTACCCAATGGGAGAAAAATCTTTGCCAGGTATATATCTGACAGAGGATTGATGTCCAGAGTTTACAAAGAACTCAAAAAACTAAATAATATGAAATACCACAACTTAATTAAAAAATGGGCCATGGAATTGAATAGAGAATTCTCAAAAGAAGAAATACAAATGGCCTATAAACATCTACAAATATGTTCTACCTCATTAGCAATCAGGAGTATGAAAATTAAAACTACTCTCAGGTTTCATTTCACCCCTTTCAGAATGACTACCATCAAGAAAACAAATGACAATAAATGCTGGTGAGGATGCCTAACAATAGGATCCCTCTTGGTGGGACTGTATACTGGTGGAAAGCAGTGTGGAGGTTCCTGAGACAGCTGAAAATAGATTTATCATATGACCCAGCTTTACCACTACTTGGCATATATCCTAACAACTCTAGTCACTACCCTAGAGATACTTGCTCTTCCATGTCTATTGTGGCTCTATTTATAATTGCTAAGAAATGGAACCAATCTAGATTTCCCTCAACTGATGAATGGAAAATGAAGGTGGTTCATGTGTACATTGGAATACTAATCAGTGGTAAAGAAAAATGAAATTATTAAAGGGAAATGGGTGGATCTGGAAAGGATTATACTAAGTGAGGTAACTCAGGCTCAGAAAGCCAAATGTCACATGTTTTCCCTCTTATAATGGCACACCCAGTAGCTATAGATTGTTACTAGACAAGCTTCAGTGCCAGTGATATGATATCTTTTAGTGAATCGTTGGCCAGGGAGATTCCTGAGGTGCCCAGAACATGACAGGCCATTGCCAAGGCTCTTGGTTGCCCAATAGAATGAGATGGTAAAACCCATTGCTGAAGACCACATGTTCTTGGGTTGCAGGTAACTGAGAAATCAAGCTGGAGCTAAGCTCAAAACCTCCTCCCTGTTAATTAACTGACAGAAAGCTTGGAAAAGCTATGGCTGCACAGAGCCCTGTGGGAGAGAAAAGTCATTAATATTGGTAAATAGCAGTGTGCCTTGCAAGTCTGATGATGGGCCAGCCAGGCCAACTGAGGCAATAATGGCACTTCTGATATGAGGGACACTAATTGCTCTCTAATTGGACTGGAGACCTGCTCCATGGGAGGGAATGCATACCTGGTACTGAAGATCTAGTCAAAAGCCTATGGTGGGGGAGATCATGAGCCGTAGGGGAGTAGCACCTGCTGGTGTCTGGCTAGATGCATATATTATGTCCATCAAACTGGCTTATAAGCACTTTTTTTTTAAAAAAGAGCATACCTATTTAAGAATACTTTGGCTAGAGAAGCTTCATTTTCAGATGGTGAGGACCACTGGGATAATGCAAAAGACATCATAGTGCTGAGAAGAAATGACAGTTGAGTGTTCAGCACTGGGACATCTCTATCACATGGTCTATTGTGGAAGAGGCGGAGGAAAGAGTGTAAGAGCCAAAGGAAGGGTAGGAATGCTTACAATTCAAACTTCTAGACATAAAATGGCCTTGATATTCATGACTCCTAAGTGTCTGATAATACCTACACATAATGGGAGGAAAAGATGATGACACCAAAACAAAACAGAGACTAATGGAGGAGGGAAGATGTTTGAGGGAGGGTGGGGAGGGAGGGAATCATAATGGTTTATTGTCTGTAATCATGGAAGTTGTGAATGAATAATAAGTTTTTTTTTAACAAATCGTTAGTATTTCTTTCTAACCCATGATCTGGGTGCACTTGAAAAATTCTCCTGTAATTGAATGATGTGTTCTGCATGTATCTGTTAACCTATTTTAAATATTTCAATTATTTTCTTTTGTATACTATTTCATTACATGTAAGTGCCACAATGTTATCCATTCACTTAATAATATCTTGGTTACTTTGAAGTTTGAAAAACTATGCTATAAACACTTGCACAGATTTTTATATGGATATAAGTTTCATTATTTTATAAATGCCAAGGGGTTTGTTTATTGAATTGTGTGGCAAGAATATTTCTAGTTTATGAAGAAATAGCTAAACTGCTTTCCAGAGTGGATTCCATTTTCCAGCAGTAATGATGAAACGTTCTACTCTTTCCATCTTGCCAGCACTTAGTGTTGTCAGTGCTCTGGGTGTCAGTCATCCTAATAGATCTGTGGTGCTTTCCACTTGCAATTTTCTAATGACATATTGTGTTATGCATCTTCCCCTAGAGTCGCTCATCACATGTATGTTTAGGTGAGGTTTGTTTTATGGTATTTTTGCACAATGATACACAGTTTCTTCAATGATATTTAAGAATTGTGTATTTAGTTATGAGTCCATTTACACATATGTACTATACAAATAGTTCTTCTATTCTGTGGCTCAGAACATGTAGCTTTTTCTTCACCCCAGTGTCAAGACTTTGTAGTTAGTGTACAATGGGGCCCCAATCTGTAGCCACATTCAATCTTCTTCTTGTTTCCTTTAATTTTCCTATTGTAGATGTTTCATGTCAATAGAACCATGTAAGTTTTATGCCCTTTTGCCTGGCTTGTTTCATTTATCATGATGTTTCCAAAGTTCACCCTGTATATGCAGAATGTCTGTATGTGTCAGAGTTTCATTTACCTTATGGCCTATATTCCACTCTAAGCAGACATCATGTTTGATCTCCATTTATCTGTCAAAGAAACAAAACAAAACACTTGGCTTGTTCTACCTTTTGACTATTATGAACACTGATGCCATTTATTTTGGCACAAAAATTCCCTTTTAGTCACTGTTAGCAATTATTTGAAGTATATCATTAGGAATGCAATTTCTGAGTTATCTTACATAAATTTGTTTAGTCATTTGAGGACGTGCCAGACTTTTATATAGCTGCTACACTCTCCAATTGAACTCTCTTTTCTAGTCAAAGAAGTGGGATAATTCCTCTGTACTAGGATGGTACTTGTCAGTATGGATTTTGAGGGAACGTGCAAGAGTCCTGGATATCAGAAAGTCTCTATTGAAATCTGTTCCTCAGTTAATCACAGATCTGTCTCACACAGAATATTCAGGAACAATGGCCTGCTTTGAATCTGTCAATTTTAGCCAGCAGAAATGTTGTTGCTATTTTGAGCAAAAACAGTCTTAATTTTGCTTTTGTGAAATAAGTTCTTTTACTTGGAATTTTCTATTTCCTTGTTTATTTAATATGTTTATTTTTTGCTTACTATGTGGGCAGGCATTATGATAAGGAAAAGCTGAGAACAAACAAAATGTTCCTACAATTATAGAACTTATATTCTAATATTAGGAATAAAAAAGCAGGCTTATTTTCATTTGAGAGAAGTGTTAGTAAAAAGATTAATGGAAAGAAAAATAGGAAGTTTGTCAGATATTATTACAGGTAGGGTGGCCTCTGAAGACCTATGTCCAGTGGCTCTTGACATGGGACTTGAAGAATATGCAGGAAGAAGCCACATGCAGAAAAGGAGGTAGGAAGCCTTTTGCGGGATAAGGAGCAGACAAAGCCCTAAGGTAAAGAAGGTAGGATGATCCTGGCCTGTCTGAGACATAAACAGAAAGAGCCAACTGACTCAGTGAACAGTGATTTTAAACATAAGGAGGGTTAGGAGGCATGTAAGTGTAAGATTTGAAACCCCAGAGACCACTCTGAAAGAAACAGAAGGCTTTAATCAGAGAAAGAACACCAAACTGCCGGCAATCTCAAAGGAGTGGAGAAAAGCCACTTAAAATGGGCAGATTTGGGGATTATAAGAGGGAGGTAAGGCTGTAAGAGTCTATGGGCCAGTCATGTAGCTCTCAGCATGGAGGAAGAACTGTCCCTCAGGCGAAACAAAGATGCAGTAGGGTGGGATTTTGCAAGGTACGTTTTATCTCTAACCTCTGTTGCGGTCTGGTTTCCATGTTGACACCTCTCTTGAAGCCCAACACACTGGTTCAGAATTTCCTTCAGGGGAAACTAAGGTCCTGCAGGTGGACTCCATTTTGGGGCCTCTGTCCAGACCTAACATCCCAGCCTTTTGTTATAGATATGGGTGAAGTCTATCAGTGACTATTTCCTGCTGACAATGGGGTGACAGAATGTCCAGGGGATGCTGGGATGAGATAGCCATTTTAGGATTGGAGGGATGGAGTCAGGTTCAGACATGGCAAAAGGCTGGTAAGAAGGAGGAACCATTAATAGTTGGTTGAATTTTTGGTTAGTAAGGTGGTGTACCTGTTTTGGACATATTTCAGAAAACAAGGGGCCAGGAGGAGTATCAGACTTATCCCTGTCAGAGGTACCAGTAGTGGCAAGAGCCAAGGCTGTATAGAACTCAGGGCTCTCCAAGGGCTCAAAGAGGGTGATGTGTTTACCTGAAGTTAGTTGGCCAGGGTTTTGAGTTTCTTTATTTCAAGCTCCAATTTTTTTTTTAAAGAATTGCCTTCTGTGATTTTTAAAAATATTTTATTTATTCATTTTCAAGCAGAGAGATACAGAGAGAAAGAGAGAGAGAGAGAGAGAGAGAGAGAGAGAGAGAGAGAGAGAGAGAGAGAGAGAGAGATTTGAATGTAACATTGTAGAACTAGATTATAGAAGGGCAGGGCCCACCATGTCTTAACCTTACATTATATATTTTGTTATACATTTCTGAGTGTTTAAGACCCAGTAGGCAGCCAAGATTTAAACAAGTATAGGTTCTTTTGGGTGGTCACTAATGTCTCTCCAAGGAGGATTTTAAGGACTTTGGAGGAGCACTGTGGCTTCTCCAGTACTGGTGTGGTCAGTTAGGATGGGTTCAGGCCATGCTGACCTTGGCTTTCTCTTTCCTGGCAGGCAATCTACCAGAGAGTCAGTGTGAAAACACATAGCGTTTCCCCCATCTCTTATGGCCTCATGACATGGGAGCAGAGGCAAAAATATTTACTTATTTTACTCCATGACTCCAATTGAATTTGGCTTCTCCATAAGAAGTCAGAGTACTCTGGAAGGAATTTACATCAATCTTGTAGGATATATATATATATATATATGTATATATATATATTATATATACAGTATATACTATATATACAGTATATACTATATATACTGACATCCATAATAGACCTCTGAAGCATAACTTTTAGTCTACTTTGTCTAACCTTTGATTTTGTTTGGGACAGTGAAGGCCATAACTGAAGTATGAAAATAGACACATCTTACTTATATACAGAACATAATATTTTTTCTGAAAACATTTTTAGCAATGAAATCCAAATAAATTGATCTAACATGGAAGTCATCAGGAACAGACAAGTAAGACAGCATAAGTCTTGACATCTATGTTTGAACAACATACCAATTTCCCAGGAGAGGTTGAAAACACAAACCCAGAGGCCAAAATCATTTTTCTTCAGATGAAGACCATTGTCTGAGCTTGAGGTTGTACCCTAAAGCAAGGAATATATCTCAAGAGTTAGTTCATTTAGAAGCAATAAATCCGAGATAACAGAAATAAAACAATTGTTTAAATTAAATCCTGATTGAAACTATGTGAACCCACAATAGGGAAGAATCTGGTCATTGTTGGACTACATAACCCCTTGAGGTGATTGAGAGAGATTAGGTAGTTGTGGGGTGTTTGAGTACAGGTGAGAAGAGAAAGAGTGGAGTCTCGGGAAAGAGTGGGGGCAGGTGTGAACAGAATGGTGTGGTAGTGAGAGACTAAAGAATGCAAGAGTTCTTGCAGGAGATCACAGCCTAAGAGAGAAGCAGGGCAAGAAATCATCAAGAGGAAGAAAGGGGTGGGAAAGTGGGGTGTCCCAGATAATACAGGGCAGGGTGCAGTACTCAGGAGAGAGTGGGGTCAGCTGTCTACACCTATCACAGACATCTGTGAGGGAAAATTCTAAGCAGAGTAGAATGGGAGGAAGGGACTGGCCTACCCGCTGTCAGGACTGCTCCTCAGCTCCTCCATTGTTTAGTGGAGATTCTTGTTGGTGGCCAGGAGTTCCAGACATCATTAGTCTTTAGCTCCTGTGAAGGGTGTTTGGGGGATGGGGTAGTCTACCTTGTCATGGCAGGGAAGGATGGTTGACCTCCCAGTGTCCAGGGAGTCCCCAGTGAGGACAGGGTTTCAGTAGCAGACTAGGGCCGCCAGTGGCCAGTATTGGCACACATGGAGAAAGCTCCAGGATGTGACTGCTGAGGCCTGATGCTTGCTCAAGAGAAGCCAGGAGCTGCTATGTCTGCCTGTCTCTCATTGTCCTGTCTGTTCTATTCCTCTCTGGTATCAAAACTTTATTAAATAAAGAGTCTAGCAGATCTTCCTGGGGGTCTATGGGCCCTCATATAGAAGAGTACATGGATGCTTAGGATTCCCTAGCACCATCCATGCATGGGCTGCTGTGTTGGGGACAGTGGAGAGAAGGGGCTGGAGACAGTGATGGAGACTGGTCAGGAGGGGGCTACAGAAGAGCTATTGGCGCAGAGCGAGGGAGGCTCGACCTTGGGGTGGAAAGCTGAAGGTGGGGAGGCTAGGGTGGGAAGCCTTGACTGGAAGAGTTGTGTGAGTGGAGCAAGCAGCAGAGGGAAAGATGAGCAGGGAGAATAAAGTATGGATAGAGAATAGAAGGTGGATATCTGGGACCACCTGTCACTGCCATGGCTGACGTAGAGTAAACTGGTGAAAATTTGAAAATGAAGGACATTTTAGGGCAAATGGACCCATTGTCCAGCTTCCAGTTTGGTCAAGCTGTCACTCTGAGGGTTCAGGACCTTCAGGTACTTGAGAAGTCAAGCTTAAGGTGGAGGAGACAGATTTGGAAGTTCCATTCCCCATGACAGGAGGGAGAGAGAGAGATGGACAGAATGAGAGAGTGAGAGTGAGAGTGTCCTGTGGTCCCAAGACAAGCCATGAGGTGCCCCTCAGGGTTTGTCAGGCTACAGAGAGAAAGACCCAGAGGTTTTGGGAGTGCAAATCTGTCCTGACACTACAGGTGAGCCCAGAACTGGGCCAGTCACAGTCATGTAGTATATTAGTCAGGGTTCTCTAGAGGAAACAGAGTTGATAGAGTGGATTATAATAAAATGGAATTTATTGGGGTAGCTTACGACAGTCCAACAATAGCAGTCTGCAGGCCCACAGATAAAGAAACCAGTAGCTGTTCAGTCCACGTGGCTGGAGGCCTCATCAGTCCCAATCAAGCCCAGAAGGCCTGATGGCTCCCTGGGGAGCGGCTGCTCTTCAGTCCATGATGTGAGGCCAAGGAAACTGGGTTCCATTGTCCAAGAATGGTAGGAGAGCAGGATGCAAATGCACGTCATGAACAAGCACCTGCAGCTGGGGGAAGAAGGAAGAGGGTTTCCTTCCCCTCAAACTTCCTTATATTTTGTCCCCTTGGAAGGCCCACCCACTGGGGGGAAGGGCTCACTCTGGAGAAGGGAACTCCTCCCTTCTCCAAAATCCCAAAAGGATTTTGTGAATCCTTCCTGCAGGCAAGCTCAGAGACTGGCCCAAGATTACTATGGATTATTACATAGATCAAGCTGACAAAAAACTTAACCATCACAATTCCACCCCTTGTCAACTTGACATCAAATCATATCTCCTTACATCTTAATTTTCAAATGAAGACAGTAATCTCAGGATTCCGCCTAACATGATATAACTATCCCATGTACAACTGGAAACACATAATGTTCCCCGCCATAAGGCAGGTCCCTTGAGGAATGCTTAGTCTAATATTGAATAATATAAATTCAGCAATGATTAATGATATAATCTCAAATAATATTAATTACATAATAGAGGAGAAACAAAGGTATTCATATACATGTGGGCAGACATTCTTAGCAAGTAATACAAAACAAAACAAAATACTCATGGCAATTATAGCCCTCATTTTTGTAACTGGTCATATGGCCTTATGGTAATAGAAGAATGTAGTTATATTCTTCTACTACCCATTCTGTATTTCCTCCACCTTCAGCATGTACCTCAGCAGGTTTGGTTCTTTACCTGGAGGGGTGACCCATACTTTCATTCCTGATGGATCTGAGCCATTTTTCACACTGCCTTGATTGGGATGTTGTTGTTTCCCATTGACTTTGATAACAGGGCATGGTAACACCAAGAGGCACCCTATAGAGTCTCCTCCACTCCAGACATATTCTTCCTTGCCTCCATTGTGGAGGAGAAGTCCAATTATATAGGATCTCAACCTGCCAGTTGACAGGATTAAGGCTGTGAGTTAACACACACTCTAAGGAAATTTAGCTTTGTTAAATTACCTGTTTAATCCCCAGTTTTGCACAAATACTCTGCTGATCTTGTTTATATGTATGTTGTCCCACCCTGAAGATATAAAACTTTTGATCCACATGTCTAGGAATACAGCAGAAAATTTGAAAACCCAAGCACTGCATTAACTCAGGATGCAAAAATCTCTACATTATAAGAAACACCAAAAATTATAAATCCATCAGAAATGAACTCCTTTGAGACTTATATGAAATTCTTAACAAATATTTCAATAGAATGATTATAAATTTGTTCAAAGATATCAAAGAAAAAAATCAAACTCAGAAAGAGAACAACAGAAACCAATTTAAGGATATGAGGAGGTCAATACAAGATAATTGCTTTCATTTAGTTTTTCATATCTTTTCACTTTGGTGCAGTGTCATCACATAGCAAATTATCTTTTCTTATTTTTGACTTCTTTCATTCAACATTATTTCTATTATATCAATTGCTATTGCAAGAATGCTCATGTCCATCTAAAAATCAAATGTTGAAATCCCAAATGTTTCCCTTAAAATGATGGCATTAGGAAGTGAGCCTTGGGAGGTGAGGAGATCATAAGAGTCAAGTTCAAAAATGGAATTAATGCTCTAACTAATTAAGGTGGCATGGGATGAGGTTTCTTTCTCCTGCCTAGTGAGATGACAGCCAAAAGTCACTTTCTGTAAAGCAGGAAGCAAGTCCTGCAAAACACTGAATCTCCAGCACCTTGGTCTCCAACTTCCCAAACTCCAAAACTGTGAGAAATTGTGTCAGATTTATATATACTACCCATTTTATAGTATTTTATTATACTACTCCATGTAGACAAAGACAATCATCTCATTTTTCCATCACCACATAGTACTCATTATTTGGATAAGTCAAATATTCTAATGTTAATTAATGTTAGATTGGATCATTGTAAACAATTTTATGACCATTTTTGTACATTGAGTGTGTGCATATATGGTGATTTTCTGTCTGTGTTCTTGGGGAATCTGGCTTCACATCGTCATTGGGGAACTGATTCTGGACTGTCAGGCTTTGTAAGCAAGCACCTTTAACTGCTGAGCTGTCTGCCAACCCCTTGTTTGTGTTCTTTGGTTTAGCTGTAGAAAAGTATAAGTGATTAAAATAATGAGGTCAAGGTGGAGAACCAGTTTATTCATTAGATAAATCAATGCCCCCAATGGGCTGTTGTTACAATATTAAATGTGAACACACACACACACACACACACACACACACACACACACCGCTTAGCATACTACCTATACACAGTAAGCTACTTCTGTTAAATGAATGGTCTAAAAAGAGCTTTTCAACAATGATGGTTTCAAAGGCAACTATGTGTTTTAATGTGTAGCATTTATTTACTTAAATATACTACTTTATCATCTCCCTATTTATAGTTCTGGAATTTGGGTTTTTTCTTCACTCACCCTTCCCTAATTTCTCCATTTGAATATTCAATGTGAGAAGTGGACTTGGACCATCATCCTTCTGGATTTCATGCTTCCCTAGTTGATTTGCATAAACCTTGATACTATTCAACATGGGTACAAGCTTATTGCTAAGGTGAGAGAAGAAGGTGTGACTTTTACACAAAGTGTAAATGCACAGGATCTCTGCTGACAGAGCTGGAGTTTCTTCCCTTATAGAGAACCAGGCTGAACAATACCCAGAGCAATGCTAGCTCTGAGCTGCCTGCACTTCCCTACCCCCCTCTTTGCAACACAATTTCATTGCTCTTGTATTTTGCATACAGATTTTTGGTTTTAGTACAAGGTCCATGAAACTGTATTCATACATCTGTCCATTTGGAAAGCCCTCATTATCAGACTAAATCTCGTAAAGCTGGCAAGAAGGGCCTGTAGGCTTTCCAAGTATTGTTTGTAGATAGTTGACTGTGGAATCCAAATTTGAAAATTGGCTCCCATCTTCCTGTAATGTGTCATTTTGTAAGTGGCTCAAAGTAAAGCAAAAAGGGGAGAAATCTTAGGTTCTGTCTTCTATTTTTCCCCCTGCTATTCAAGCAATATACTAAAAATCCAGTTTCCATGTGCTTGCTTCTGCAATCTATAATGCTTCAGAGAATCAGAACTTCCTCAAGAAAGGGCTGTATCTTTGTAGTTTCATCAGAATACAGACTGACAGATTTTTTTCCTGTCTATTCAGGAGCATGTGTACTTAGTGGCCTTCGCTCACATTTCTAACTGTGTTGAAGAAACCTTGGAGAATCACATGAGCAAGATGGCATAACAGGGCTATGATGTCATGTCTTTCCAGGTCAGGCAGTGATAGAAAGTAAGGCAGGTGAAGCTTTGAAGATATACATATATATGATATAAGGAAGGGTAGAGGCTCTTTCAAGTGCAGACTATGCATTCTTTCTCTGAAATTATGATAATGCATTTTTTTCAAAGGCCAAATCTTACATTACCGAGTTGCTGTTCTGTATTCATCCTCATACACTCTGTCATGCACAGTCATTCATGCACATTCATCCCAAATGCTAGAGTTTCAGAAGTCAAATAGTTTACTGTTACACTACCTTCTTATGACCTCCCAGTTTAGAAAATAAAAATTTGAGGAAGGTTTATCACAGTAGTATTGAAGTAACAGGGCTGGGATAGTGTATGTATAAAACTAGACCCTAATGTGCCAGATTACTTTCTACAATACCTTCCCATCCATCCCTCTCACCAGTAGTTTATGAGGGTCTTCACATCTGCTTGGACAATGGAGAGCTCAGATTCCTCCTTGTTGAGAATTTACAAAGCACATCAGTAAACTCTCACTGGTGTCATTTGCTTTCTGCTTCCTGTCTTGAATGTTCTTCCAAATTTGTTGGAGTATTGGGGACCTCAATTTCTGAAATCTTCCTTTTTCCTTTTCCAAGTTCTGTGTAATTATACAATTCTCTGCAAGTTATGGACCTTGGAATCAGAGTGTAATCCATATATATATATATATATATATATATATATATATATATATATATATATATATATATATATATATATAGTTTCCACTAACTACTTGACAAAAATTCTCATTTTTGTTGAAATCAGTGTACCATTGCTGTTCCTCAGACTGTGCTTCTGCTGTTCTACTGGAGACTTTTAAACCAAAGTGTGTTGATGATGGGGACCAGCTCCATCTGCCTCCACAGAGATCAGGAGATATTATCAGAAAGTATCTGACAGTCACAAACTTGCAGGAAGTTCTCTAGTCCTTGTGACGTCTTGCAAAAAACAAAACAAAACAAAAAAAAAAAAACACTTCAGCCCTCATATCTCCAGGAATAAGCCACAATCAATATGAGAAGACTAGTCCCAAAGGTAATTTCTCCCTGGGAGACATGCCCCCCCTCAGTCACAACATATAAAGGGCTGTGGAACCGGGTTGACTCCTCCTAGGCTTTTCATAATTCCCTACTCCATGGACTAATCCAGACTGCCCTCGGAGGAGGATACCCAGCTGATTGGGGACAGGGAAGAGGGAAATTGGGGAATTGGGGACACCAACACATTATTTGCTCATCCAGGGCATCTAAATATGGATAATAAAGATATAATTTATTTAAAAAGCATTAGATATGTTTTAGGAGCAAATCTTGTGAAGGTACTCCCATTTCCGTCCTCCCGGTCCCCAAACCAATCCTCGGTGGGCATACTGGATCAGTTCATGACGTAGGGGGCTTATGAACTGCACAAGAAGTAGCCAGGTTTTTAAATTTTTGAACTATATTTAGCTGAGGTTTTAGAGATCATTTCGTTGATAAGAGCTGCACGAAATGATTTAAGTTATTAGTTGGCACTTCATACCCTAAGTCAGCTATTTCTGTGTCTGTGGGACCCCAAACCTGGTTAGTGGGACACAATGAAGAGATGCTTAAATGAATGATTAATATCATCATGCAGTCTTAAATGGTATGTTGTTGCTTCAAATAATGTTTTAAAGTAGAAGTTGCTTCTGCTATGAATATTTCATCACTGTATCTTATAGCAATCATTTCTTGCTTATGTAATAGTGTGTAAGATTTTTGCAAGCATTTTAGCATTTAATCTTAAACTTTTTAATCTTGAATTCATTTTCCCACTCCTAGACATCCACATTTTATTCACATTGCCTTTTGACTAAGCATGTCATAGGAAGTTACCCTAATCTGTGGCCTGTCAGGGATACTGGATTGCATTGCTTTGTAACTCTGACTTTCTTTGAGTTACTATGTGGCATATCTTTTCAGGAGTGTCAAAAACACTGAAAGCTATGTTTTTCATTGCATTTTCTAATACCTGTCATGAATTTTCAAATATTAGAATAGAAATCTAGAACTACCATCTCTAGTTAAAACAATATAGTTCTTTTAAAATTTCCAAATCTAAGTTTGGATCTATGACTATTTTTCTTCTAAATATTTTAAGATTTTTATTATTGATCTAAAAGCAGAGTAGCATTTCAAAAAGCACATAGCTGAGCATGGTGGCGCACGTCTTTAATCCCAGCAGAGGTAGGAGGATCACCATGTGCTCAAGGCCACCCTGAGACTACATAGTGAATTCCTGGTCAGCCTGGACTAGAGTGAGACCCTACCTCAAAAAAACAAACAACAACAAAAACACAATGAACATTAGAAATTGGATTTTGGTTTTCTCTGAAAAAAAGAATATTTTCAATTAATAGAAACATGAATATGATACCAAAACACAATATTTTATTTTATCACAATTGACCCTACCCAGCTAAACTGATAGATTACTATGAACATCAAGTTGAGATCCAGTATACTGAGACCTTACTAGAGCTACTGAAGACTTTTTAGATCAATGAACCATAGGAATTCTTTAGCCAAGAATATAAGACTCACAAAGTAATTTGTGGCACAAGCTCATGCTTTCAGGGTTTTCTCAGAATCATACCAGCAAAACTGTTTCCTCATTCTTGAAGCCCTTGGGTTAACCTTCCAGCAAATTTCCCAGTGAATGTCTTCACTGGTGTTGTTTTACTTAGCAAGTAAAAGAGTGTCTTGTGGATGTCATTTTATTCTTTGTATGCTTTATGCATCTGCAACATATACACAATTATATGCCATAAGAAAATATAATTAGGTAAGCATCTTCTTTCAGTCATCCCTAAATAGTTTAATTCATTTTCTAGTATTTTCTTTGACAGGTTATAGCCATATGTTAATGGACAGATGACAATGAGGACTCCTTCACAGTTGTCTCCTCTGCCACCTTACCCACTTGTCTTTCATTTCACAGCAAATATCTTGGTGTTGAAACTGGCATTGAAGCCAATGCATTTGCAGAATAGGCAGTGGGAAAGCTATGAGGATGTTGTGCTTAACTAAGATCATGCCAACTAGAAAAAATAACAGAGGACCTTATAAAATGGATCCAGAGAAAGCATGAGTAATGATGGTAAAGTGAGCCGTATTTACTGAGAGCTTACCATCATCTACCTTGCTTGCTTCAGCAACAGATCTCTGAAGGTAGTCTTTCTGATAAATATTCTTTCTAATCTACTTAAACTTTGTTGGGAAGCTTGATCTCTTTCTTACTCTTGAGGAAACTGAGTCTCATGGCAACTGTATTAGTTCCTTTCTCATTACTGCGATCAAATGCCTTAAGAAAGGAGAGTATTTTGGCTTACAGTTCCAGAGGAAATGTTCTATCCTGCACCTGGGCATGGCACTAGGGGCAGGAGACCAGCTAGTCCCATTGCAGCCCCATCCAGGAAGCAAAGCACGACTAGGAAGTGGGGTTCTGGCTATAAAACTTCAAGGTCCTCCTCCACTGACACTTCCTCCAGCAAGGCTCCACCTCCCTAAGGTTCCACAACCTTTGCAAATAGCCCCATCAGCTGGGACCAAGTGTTCAAACAAGTGCCTATGGGAGACATTTTATATTCCAATCACAACAGAGACAAAAGCTCACTCTCTGGCTTTGAATCAAGGTGTAATGAAAATGCTAGAGAGGAAGAAATTCTAGCTCCCAAAGCCTTGCATTATTTGCTCTATTTAAAGTTGTATCTTAGTATTGTGCCTCATAGAGAGGGCAGGTTACTTCCTGATGATGGGTTATGCAGGACTTGACCATCATAACATCTGTCTTTCTGCCTCTAGATTTCTGAGAAACACATTTCTGTTGCTCAAAAACCACTCTGTCATATATTATAATAGCAACCCAAACTCCATGCATATATACTTCCAATATGTTATATCAAGCACAGCCAATCAAACTAGAATAGTGGAGTTGGATAGGTGTCTGTAGCTGGTTAAAATTGAGAAAGATAAGATGAAGATCAGTGTTTACAATGTAAATTCATGTTTTATGCATATTATACAAAACATTATACAATACTATCCCCTTAACCATCAGAATTTTGTTTCATGACCCTGGTAGATGCCTAAAACCATGGATGTACTAAATCCCACCTTTCCCAGATTTATTAAGCACTTATGCCCTGAGGCTATATATTTTGTACCTTGAAGCGCAACAGTAAATGTAGTATGAAATTCTCTCTTTCTTCACAGACAGAAGAATCATTCTCTCTGTAGATTTTGTTAGCTTTGGCATGTTTTTCTTTCCCTAGTCAGCTAAGGACTTTCACCTTTGCACTCAAGCACATTTTGACTTTCCTAGCACATAGGAATTGCCAGCATTACTATCCTTGGGCTTTGGGTTCATTAAAGTTATTTGAACATGAACCCTGTGATATCACTGCAGCTGATCTAATAACCAAGAATGCCTTCTAAGTGACTACTGAGCAGGTAGCAATACTGTATATAAGCTAATATAGTGCTCTCTCTCTCTCTGTGTGTGTGTGTGTGTGTGTGTGTAGAAATGTAAGATATGTGCTAATGTGGGTTAAATTAGATGAATGATTATGGTACCTGTCATGCAGAATATTGTTAAAAGGTTGAATAAAACAAGAAACAAACGGCTTCATTAGATAAAAATAACTGAAAGCAACTTATCACACAAATGGATCCTATTTGTATACAATAATGTTTATTAGTTGTTTGGGGCTGAAATGTGTCTTCAAAAAATAATAAGTTGAGTTTCTAACTCCCATTACCTCAGATGTGACCTTATGTGGAAATGGGTAAAATGAGGTAACCAGGTGGGGTCTTAAACAAATGTGATTGATGTATTATAAGGACACACATCGGGGAAGGTGACATGAAACCATGCAGGGCAGCAATGTTCATCTGTCAACCCTGGAAGGATTAAGGCTACTGGAATCTAGGAAAGAAAATTGAAACTTGCCCTGTCCTTACAGCTCCCAGAAGGACATGGACCTGCCATTACATGGGGTGACATTTCTTTTTTTAAAAATATATCTGCATATTTCCACATATAGGATGTTCTTTTTAAATACTTTTTATTTGTATAAAATTATATATATTGACAAAACAATATGCTCAATATCATAAGTTATTAGAGAAAACCCCTTAAAACCAGGATGTCACACCCCTTTATGCGTTAGATATTCTCCCCCACCATGGCTCTTACATTCTTTCTGCCACCTCTTCCACAAACTTCCCTGAGTCATGGTGGGTGAGTTTAAAATTTGCATAATTGTTAGGTTCTTAAGAGACTCTGGATTTGTGATTTGGACAATTTGGGCATGCTTGGTGTCTATCTCCATTATCCTTCCATAAGATCTCTGCCTTGCTGTGGGAATAGTGCCTTAGAGGTTGTGTTAGAGCTCTAAATGGAGAGTTTGAGGTGGTTCATCTCCTGCATTGGTGCCCCCATCGATTCAGGTCCAATTGGTTGAGTTCAGTTTTCCATGGTTCCTGTTGATTTCTGAAAACTACAAACAGAATATCTAGCAGAGTGAGCTCATTATTGGTTAATTGAGACTAATATTGCTAGTTTGGTGAGATTTTAAAGGATATAGTTTTCTTAATACCTATGGTTAGTGGGGTCTTCCCCTTGGAGATCAGTTTGCTGGTCCCCATTCAAGGATCCCCATAGCAGTCAAGGGTTCCTTGCCACTGAGCAGATCTCATAGCCAATTAGCCAGCTGTTGATTACCCACCTAGGTTGTATGCCACTATTGCACAGATGGGCACTTCTTGTCTTGCTTGTCTGTGCCATACAGCAGTATGTTCTTCATTCTCAGGTCATCAGTAGGTATAGCTTGAGGATGTCCCCTGCTCCCTTTGGAATATCATTGGTCTGGTTCCTCTGGCAGCTTGTGCAACACCTTCTGGCATTACACAGGCTATCTTCTGTGAGCTGGTTTTGTTTCCGGATTCAGCAGGTTCTCTCAGTGTTGTGAGACAGCAGGCTGTGGAATCTTCAGCAATAGAATCTTATTATTGCCTGAGGTGGGTATTCAAGAGCTGTGACAAAATTTTTTCTTATTTTAGGGACCATGTAGGTCACTTTGATCAAAAGCTCATTATGGGCAGTAACTATTTACTGGGACAGCGAGCCAAAGGTCAGAGTCATCTATACTAGAGGTAGGCTTCCACCCACCCTCTTTGGGGACCTTGTTACCATACGATGCCCCCAGCTACCTTAGGAACTTGTATAGAAAAAGGATTCTATGGAGTCAATTTATTGTGAGTTTAGATTAGTGTATATCTCCCCTCTCTGTCGCTTCCCCCAACCCACATTTCCTTCCCTACCCTTTGTCTTTCTCCAGATTAACATGTCAGGTTTGATTACTCTTCAAGCTCAACCTTAGGGGCCACACATGAGGGAGAGTATGTGGCATTTGTCTCTCTGTTGTGTAATTTCACTGAGTATGATTTGTTCCAAGTCCATTCATTTTTCCTTGAAATTCATAATATCATTTTTCCTCACTGCTGAGTAGAAGTCCATGGTGTATATGTATCCCATTTTTGATATCCATTCATCCAGCAATGGGTATTTAGGTTGGCTCCAATTCCTAGTTATCATGAATTGAGCTGCTATAAACATGGTTGTGCAGATGTCTCTGTGCTGAAACAATGAGTCTTGAGGATAGATGCCTAGTAGAGGGATGGCTGGGTCAATTGGTAGTTCTATATCATCCTGTTCAGAACCCCCCACACTGCTTTCCATATTGGTTTTACCAGTTTGCATTCCCACCAGCAAGTGATGAGAGTTCCTTTTTCCCCACATCCTCGCCAACATCTTTTGCTAGTAGATTTTTTAATGATTGCCAGTCTTACTGGAATGAGGTGGAGTCTCATTGTTGTTTTGATTTGCAATTCCCTGATGATTAATGATGTTGAACATTTTCTTAAATGAGAGTTAGACATTTGTATTTCCTCCTCTGAGAATTCACTGTTGAGCTCAGAGGCCCATTTTGTGTGGGCTGCTTGATATTTTATTATTTAATTTATTGAGTTCTTTGTAAATTCTAGATATTAGACCTCTATCTGTGTTGTAGCTGGCAAAGATTAACTCCCAACCTGATGGTGGTCTATTGGCTTTGAGTATGGCATGCTTGTCTGTACAGAAGCTTCTTAGCTTGATGAGATGCCATTGTTTAAGTGATTGGTGTACTTTCTTGTTTACTGGAGGTTTATTCAGAAAGTTTTTCTCTATTCCTATCTCATTGAGAGTTCCCCTTATCTTTTCTTGCAGGGTTTTCAGATTTTCAGGTCTTATGTTGAAGTCTTTGATCCAACTGGAATTGATTATTGTGCATGGTGAGAGGAGTGGGTCTACTTTGATTTTTTACAAGTGTTTATCAAATTTGTCCAGCACCATTTGTTGAAGATGCTATCTTTACTCTAGTTAACATTGTTGGCATCTTTGTTGAATATTAAGTAACTTTAGTTGCTTGAGCTTAGGGCAGTGCATTCAATTCTATTCCATTGATCTATCTGTTTATGTGCCAGTACCATGCTGTTTTTGTTTTAGCCTCAAGAACTGCAAGACATACAGTGCTTTTCTGTTATCTAAGCCACCCCATTGGAGGTATATGTTCACAGAAGCCTTTGAAAATTGAATACAAGAGGCATTCTATTGTAGAGATCAGGGGTGAAGGTTGATTTTAATTACTTTCCTTTGTGGTAAGGCCTATGATATATTGTCAAGTTCAAAGCAAAAGAAACACTATCAGTATAATTATGGAATATACTATCAGTAAATTAAAAGGGAATGAGAGCTATTTCTATAAGTAAATGGGAGTTAAAATGCAAGCGTTTCTTCAGATTGTCTGGAGAATAAATGTTAAAATGATACACAGACTTAAAGCCTTCCTTTCTGTTCAAAGCCTTTCTATTTGTTCTCCCCTGTGGCAGGACAGTTAGTGACTCTTTTTTTACATGTCACAAACACAGATAGCTTTTCTGGACCAGCAATTTTCCCTCCTCACCCTTTCCTTCTAACAGCTTCTACTTTACTTTGTTCACTGCACTTTGCAAACCTTTTATCCTTTATTCTTCTTAAAAATACTTTCATCTGGAGAGAAAGAGAGAGAGAGAGAGAGAGAGAGAGAGAGAGAGAGAGAGAGAGAATGTGACAATGTGTGTACAAGGGCAGTGCCACTGCAAACCTTTGCTGCACCACTTTGTGCATGTGGCTTTACGTGGGTACTGTGGAATTGAACTCAGACCATCAGGCTTTTCAAGCTAGTGCCTTTAAGTGTTGAGCCACCTCCTCAGCCTCCATTTATTGTCTTACTTCATAGTTTAGGCCCTATTTTTCTTTCAGTGTCTCCATTCCATAGAGGAAGGGATCATTTCAGGTCTTTTCACCGTGTGCTTAGAAGACCATCAGGCACAGAGAAGCCAATCAGAAGTATGTTGAATGTATGTCTGATGAAGAAGAATGCCTTTCACAGTATTTTCACACAATATTCTTATAGTAACTAGTCGGCATTTTCCCATTTAGTTATTACGAGGCAAGTGTTGATCCCCTGTGATTTGTTCAATAATACACACATGTAGAAACAGAAAGAAGCCTTCAGTTGTCACTGATCTTACTCATTGGAAAGATGGAGAATACATTTTTTCCTGGCAAAGATCAGACATTTGATCTGTGTCTTATTGGAACTTAGCAGAGTATGTTCCAATAAAATATTTGAGTCTGGATTCAGGGTCCACACTCTATTGAATGTATTAAAAATGAACATTATGGACTTAGGCAGAGCAGGCAAACAGCTATCCAGCACATATATTCAGCAGTCTATATGTATTTGTGACCTCATTGGCCCAGGCAGTTGTCAGGAGCCTAAGTATCTTTGTACATAAAATAGGGGCCACTGCTTTTCATCCAGAACTGTCCAGCTCCTGTCTTTTTGATGTCACATAGCTGCTGAGAAACAGCATATGGTAATGATTACTGTTGGGCAGAGATTCAGCCTCAAGCCAGACAGAATGAATAGATCCAGGTAACTAATTATAGTGCTCCAAAACCAATTTATTTGGATTAGTAGTCTAATTGTAAGAAATAGTTGCCAGGATATTATTATAGGCATACCGTGCTAGACATGTGACTTCCAAAGACTCAATAATCAGCTGATGTGGGCCTAGCTTTGCTTCTGTGATTCACCTCATGCACACGTGATCCCTGAGCACAGGAACCTGGGCGGCATGTGCATTTCTTTAATGGTGTTTGGAGAGATCAAAACATGTTATGATTTCTAAATGCAGGTGATGGAGGGGCCCTGTAAAAATTCAGACATTGCTGGGATTCTCTGTGCATCAAGAACACCTTCCCTCCCATTAGTCTCCCTGTTAAATTTCTTCTCTGTGACAAGTGAAAATGGTAAGTTTTAATTGATTTCCTTCTTGGATGCCTGGCATCTACTCTGAATAGACTCTACCTAGCTCTTCCTATGGCTGGCACTGTTCTAATTATTTGAGGTTTGCAATGTGAACTTGTCTTTCCTCACATTGACCATCTTAACTGATTTCACAACACTCACTTCTATGGGAAATAGAGGCCGGAGGGGCCCTGGCCCCCAGCGGTGGGTGTTAGGCATTTAGAAACTAAGACAGGAAGGAGGGGGACGAATATGTCTGCAGCTTCCAGAAGCTGGATGTAGACAGACACTGGGATTTTCTTTCATCCTCTGTGGGGATTAGGATAGACACTTCAAATAATTCCAAATTGAAACACCATATGGATAGTCACATAGAAATTAATTTACAAATAATTGGACTATTGATCCATGTACCATTCCAACCAATTGTTAGGCATTAAGTTGATTAAATTAAGTTGATTTATTCATTTAGTAGGATAAATACATAAAATTAACCTTCTTTTCTAAAATTCACTTTCAGGATACACTTTATAATGGTTCTTGTTAAAATTTAACCAGGATATACCAAACTCTATTTTGTACCACACCATAACTTTGACAGTGTTAGTATGTGTCAATCAAAAGCAAGGATACCAAGTATCTCTTTTATCAGAATTCAGGGTCCAGAGGGATTCTGAACTTACCTTTTAATATCACATCATGTGTCACATGATGTATAAAACTAGAGTTTCACAGAAGAGCCACTGTATATTCTGACTTAATTCGTTCATTCCCTACAAAAAAATACATGTTACACAAATTCTGTAGATGTATAATCAGGTCTTGGATAGATGAATAATCAGGTCTTGGAGTAATTTTTAGCAGCTAACATATAGACATACATTTCATATACTATATCATGTATACATAAATGTTTAATATATATTCTATCCATAGTACCTTATTACACATATTACAAGATTTATTTTTGAATTTGCATAGTACTATTAATTCTCAGCACAATTTGACAAAAACTGTAATAATATTATGGGATATATAACAGCTACATTTGAACTATAATAATCATTAAATTTTCTATTTTGTGCTTCTTAAGTATAAGTAGCTCATTCTTTAATATGTGCTAATTTTACATGAATAACTAAAAACCTTTTCACATGCATATGCATACATACACATGCAAACCAATCATACACTAATAAAAACACTGAAGATGCTGAAATGCTAAGGGGCAATACTGTCCTAAAAATATACAAGGAGATTTTAAGGGGAAAAAGTCTGGAATATTCTGTGTCATAGCCTACAGACTATCTAACTGCAATTAAGTTAACATTTTCCCCAGAAAAGAATAAAAGTGTTTTGAAAATTTACTATTAACTTTTTAATAATTTTTTAAAAAATATTTTATTTGAGAGCGAGAGAGAAAGAGAGAGAGAGAGAGAGAGAGAGAGGCAGACAGAGAATGGGCACTCCAGGGCCTCCAGCCTTCTTGTGCATCTGGCTTTACATGGGCACTGGGGAATTGAACTCAGGTTCTTCTGCATTGCAAGCAAATGCCTTAACCACTAAGCAATCTCTTCAGCCCACTATTAACTTTTTGATGATTTTATTGTTTAATTATTTAGTTAATCAAAGCAGTAAATTGAAAATCTAAATTGTCAACCATACTCAAAGGATAGCATGAAATTGTGCTTGCTTTTTTCTTGTAGGTGATGAATTACATAAGCACCACAAAATGAATTATGCATTGTAAATTTTTCATTCTTCTTAAACATTTTCAACCTACTGGGGTCAGTTTGTAATGTGCTTTGATGGATTGAGCCGCTGTAACATCTCTGTAGGGAAACCATTACATTGAAATTTTTGGTATTTTGGAGTCATTTCTGCTATAGTCTGAATATTTGTTCTCTTGAAACACTCAGGTATATATCTAATGTTCACACTAATTTTCAGATCTAGGGCCTTTGGGAAATGATTATGTCATGTGGGTATAGCCCTTATGAATGGAATTAGCATCTTTATGAAGAGGCCAAGGAAGCTCATTCATCCCTTTCACTACATGAGGATGCAGCAGAAAGACAACAACTGTGAAGCACACTGAGCCTGCACCAGGCATTTCATCTGCTTGCACCTTGATCTTAGCTTTCTGGCTTCCAGAACAACTGTGAGCAATGCATACAATTTGTGTTGTTTCCAAATTATGGGGTTCTAAGGTACTTAGTAACACCAGCCAACGTAGCCTAAGATGCCTATTGTTGAGGGCCCAAAGGTGCTTCTATCATCCTCCCCATTCTATATACACTGTTTATGATCTTAAATTCTGTCTATAACTCTGTACTATGCTTGGCAGTGACTGGAACATTTCATGTCCCTTGCCAGAGAGAAGTCCATTTTATTTGGAATTTGCTGAAGAATATGAAACATACTTTCAATCTTGGCATGTGTTCTCTCTCCTGAGCCCATCAGTGAAGGACCTGGGCACCCTGCTATCATTCTTATTCTCTCATTTCACCCAGCTTTTGGCTTTTTACTAGTCCATTCTGCTCAGGCCAGGGGATACACTAATTCTCCCCTTCAAAGCAACAAGATCCATGAGTGCTGAAACTTTTTCATACCATCTCATGTTCTCATGTTTGGACGTATTCAAACACTAGGACCTCATGTGTTAAACTGTTGACTAGGGTTCTTTGGAGTAAAGCATAGTGGGGGACATGATAAGACACTGCTTTGTCCTGGAGAAGGCTACAAAAGAATAAGGGAGATCAAGAGATCAAAGGATTTATTCTGAAATTACATTTCTAAGTATCTTAGCATGTTCTTCCTCATTACTTATATATAATTCACATTAACTTTTCTAGGACTATGGGATCATTGCATGTAGGGAAGAGCAGATTATCACTGACATAAATGTAATTAGGGCCCATTCCCTCCCGTATTCTCCCTAGTAGCCTTGCTATTACATCTGGGATGATTAACTATTTTGGTTTGTGAAGGAATGAGGAAGCCCTAGCACACAATACTGAGAACTCAAAAGTTGAAGGTAACTGAACCATTATAATTTTATTGTTGGAGCAAGAATGAGAAGAGACCCAGAAAGCAGAACTTTAACCATGAAGCTAAACAAGTCCCAGGGAATTAGTTGATCACTTTATTTACAACCAAATTCTGAATTCATCATGAGGAAATTTGAGTAAATTCCTGCTCTAGGGATTTTTCAATCAACTTTTCTTTCTGATTAAGCTTTGCAGCAAAAGTCTTTTTTTTTTCAGGAAAATGTGTGGTTGTGCTACTTCTGCTCATTGTCAGTTTTCTAATTTTTCTGTTTTCCATGTGGGAAAATTCAGTTATTTTCTTTTAAGAAAAACACAATATACACTTCTGGTTGGCCCATACTTTCTTCCTTTTCCTTATTTCTCCCAACACCTTACTTACTGAACTTTGAGTTATTCTCCTTGAATCTTGACATCTGATCACACATTCCTTCTTCCATACTCTTTCCTTCCCCACCACCAGCATTTCTTTCCTTCACTATGCACACCAATTTTGTAAGACAGTTCAAGCATCGTTGACTTTGAAAGACTTTCCATAATCCTTGGAAGAAATAGCATTCTAATCTTTAAGTTCACCTAATATGTATATCTTAATAAAATAATCAATCTGGTTTACATAATTTAGGCATGTCTTTTTTCTTATTTTTATCTTTCTACTGGGCAATCTCTTATCAGGTACACTATTACACTGTTGTGTGGACATATTGAGTCCACTTTTTTCCTTTTGTACAGACAAGAAAATTGAGATTGAATAGTTAAAATCTTTCCCAAGAGCAAGATCTAGGAAATGACTCACAAAGGGCATATAGCAGAGTGTTCCAGCTCTGATGTCCATTCAAATATCATCATTGCATTGGTACACATCAATTGCCCATAACAAATATTCTCAGCTTTCAGTGGAAAGTACCTGAAAGGTTCGTGAGATGTATGCTTCAAGAGAATGTGAAATGAGTTCATATTTTGAAGCAATGTTAAGTAAAATGTAGATTTCCTTAAAGGGATACTTATCTATTTGGATCAGATTGGGCTTTCATTAAAAAGTCATTGCTTAAAATCTCACCAAATTAGCAATATTTGTCACATTTAAAAGATATTTTATTTATTCACTTTCAAGTAGAGAGATACAGAGGGAGAGAGAGAAAAAGAGAGAGAGAGAGAGAGAGAGAGAGAGAGAGAGAGAGCGCACCAGGGTTACCACCCCATGGGCCTGGCCTATGTGGGTCCCGGGGAACTGAACCCGGGGCCCTAGGCACTGGAGGCAAGTGCCCTAACCGCTGAGCCATCTCCCCAGCCCAATATATTTGTCACATTTAACCAATGCTGACTTAACTCTCTGTTGGAAATTCTGTTTGTATTTTTCAGAAATCTATGAGAACCATGGACAACTGAATTCCACCAATAAGACCTGAGATGATGGGACATCTAAGTAGGAGACGAACCTCCCCCAACTCCCCATCTAGAGCCCTAACCAAACCTTTAAGTGGCATGATGAGCAAAAGAGCTACCTCCACAGCAAGTCAGATATCCTATGGGAGGATAACAGAGATAGACACCAAGGGTGACCCAAATAGTCCAAAACACAAGTCCAGAGACTCATACGAGCTCAACAATTAAGCAAACTTAAAACTCACCCACCATGACTCAGGAAAATTTGTGGAAGAGGTGGTAGAAAGATTGTAAGAGCCATGGTGGGGGAGAATATCTCATGCATAAAGGGGTATGACATCCTGGTTTTAAGAAGGGGTTTTCTCTAATAACACATGATATTGAGCATCTTGATATATATATGCTAATTATTTTATTTAAAAAATTTAAGCATCACTGCTGAGGTTAAGGCACTTGCCTCCTAAGACTAACAACCCAGGTTTGATTACCTAGCACCCAAGTAAAGCCAGATGCACAAGTTTCTTTGGAGTGACTGGAGGTCCTGGCACAACCATTCACACACTCTCTCTTTGCTTGCAAATAAAAAAATATT